>JAGFZM010001216.1:0-10812 GCA_017657215.1 Limnothrissa miodon
TGTGTGAGATCTGTAGATGTGTGCGTGTGTGAGTATGTGTGTACCTGCTACAGTAAAGCGGTCCATGTAGTTGAGGAGGTTAATGTAACAGAGGACAGCCACAGTTAGTATTGCCCTACGATTGGTCACACCACTGGCTGGCTCCTCCTCCTGTTGCTCTTCATTGGCTGCCCCTGTCTCCCCAGTCTCCTCAGCCTCCACGTCATCAGAGAAGAAGGGGGTGGTGTCAGAACTGGGGTCTGCCATTACTGCTGCTAGGCAACCACACAGACTGATTAGAACTAAACAACTATCATAAATAAATCTCAGTTATAGGCACCTGGACTTTTGGAGCTTGAAGACGTTTCACTTTCTCTCCAGAAAGCGTCATCTTCTAACTGGAGTTGGGAATAAAGAAGTTCTCCAAAAAGAAGTCCGGTTGCCTATAATTGACCTCCATGACTACCAAGACCTGGATGAATGAGAATCTTCACAGACAACAGACTGTTCAGAACTCTAGAACAACAGACTGACTGACACAGAAACCCCTGTGTTATTGACATCAGTGACACGTGGCTATAGTAAATAAACCCTTTATAAGGACACAGAAATGCCTGTATTATTGACAACAGTGAGATGTGGCTGTAATCTATAAACTATCTATAAAGACACATAAACGTACATACCTGTAGTCAATTAACTATCTATAAGAAATGCCTGTGTTATTGACATCAGTGAGACATGGCTGTAGTCAATAAACTAATCTATGAGGACACGGGAAGCCTGTATTATTGGCATCAGTGAGACGTGGCTGTAGTTTATATCTTTAAACAGAGCTGTAGTGCAGTGATCAGTTAGTGGCTTTGGGTGCCCGTCAGGCTGTACAGGCTGCACCAAGTATATTTTTCTTACAGAAATTCCTAAAGATGATCATTCCAAGTTTGGGCTCTGAGTACTGAGGCCAGTGTATGACAATTATGTAAGTTTAAAAGTACTCTGAGATGCAGGATTTTAGCACGATTTTATTTCTCGAAAGAAATCAATATTTTATTTTATGTCTCGAAAGACAACACCAGGTGTGTTTAGGTTTGTTTGAGTGTTCTTTTGAGGGTTACAGCCCCTGTGATATGTTTTGAGGTTTGTTTTTTTGTATTCAGAGGGCAAAAACCCACAGCCATATGAATACTATACTATGCTGTTCGGGAATGTGTCTGTGGCAAACATGAGCCACATTTGGTCAGTATCTCTTTCTGTGAAACATAAGCAACACTGCTTAAAAATATAAACTTAAGGTTTCTTTGTTGTCCAAACACACGGGAACATAAAGGTATCCATCACATTTCATGTTTGCGTGTGTCTCAAGCGTATCTCAATTATGCTTGAATGGTTTGCCCCAAAATGCCTCTAAAGCTAAAATGTCTCTCTCCCGACCTCACTACAGTGAAGTCACCTCTCTCATCTGAGGACTGTGTTGGGTGTGTTTGTCAGGTGGACAACTGATTAATCGATACAACGTAATTAAGGTAATTCGCCAGTGAGAGCGTGTAGTTGAGCTGATTATCTGTCATCAATCATCGATAATCAACTTCAAGACTGGTGATATGAATACTATGGAAATGTTAGCTCGTTTGACTGAGTGGACAAAGTGCAAACGGACAGTCCTACATCAGGAGTTTCAAGTTCCTGTCGATGAGTGACAGTCAGGCGGTCCATCCCAACTCCTGACTCATCCACACATTTCGCAATAGGGTCTCCAAAAGAGGGACCATATTTCATACACATAACTTCGTTTAGTATATATGGGTTATTCGTTTAGTATATATGAAAACATTCCTCTGTCAGCAAAAGTAACTTAGGCGCATACTCGAACGTTGTCACAACGTTATTAGTATCCTACTAGAGTGAAATTAGGTTAGCTACAAGAATACACTTGCTAAGCTTTGCCGTTTGGTAGTGATAACTGGATTAACTGTGGATAAGAACATGCGTAGCTAGTTAGCTATGAGGCCAAAATAAAAATAGCTAACTGTAGCTAATGTTGACTTAGGTTTAATACTAAATGGGAAGTAACTGCGCAGATTAACGTAGATATAGATATACCACCAGTTGTTTTCAGAATAGAAATGACAAAGAGATGAGTGGTTAAAAGTACAGGTCATAATTGCAAAGCTGTCCCGTTTGTTTTGCGTCAGACTTTTACCTGCTCACGGATGAACCCAGGAGCGGAGTTCTGTTAGCGTCCTCGCTGGATGCGTTTGGGAATAACGCTAGTCGCCGTGCTGCCGATGTGCACTCAATAACTATTGGATCTCTTACGTTTCTCAACAATGCGCAAAGATGGCCATTCTCTAGATCTGCATGGCTGCTCTTATCGTTTACGTTAACGTTCTCATTCTGGAGGAGCTCCTCTCTCTACCGTTGTTTTGTTTTTTAGCTCTGCGCCACCATTTTGATTTTGTTTTTCGTCAGCATTTCCGCCCTCAGTCACATGACTGTCCCACTCTAAACCCACACCAGACTGGTTGCCCAACATCGAAACTTGCGGAATCAGCGATGTGTCCCCAGCTCCCACAGCAACAGTTTTGAGGCCGAATGTCCATCATGCACAAATCATTTTGTTCATTATTCAACAACTGCGGCTACCTATTGATCAACTAGGTCTGCATGCATACAGACAATTTTAATCAACATTTACATGAACACCCACTTACTCTCTCTCTCTCTCTCTCTCTCTCACACACACACACACACAAACACACACACAACACACACACACACACACACACACACACACAGCCACTTATACAGAAAGAAATCAAAAGAGAGATTCCGATCCAGATACCTCAGTATTTTATTTCATTATAAATGACACATTGCAAATCGAACAGTAATGAAATCAAGTCTATTCCTGCTGTTCCTTCTCACAGACACTGCAAGACTTAGTCTGAAATATTATCATTATAAGACAAAAAGTGCTTTGGAAAAATAAAGAAAAACATATAGTAATGAAGACGAACAAACAAGCGAGCTGCCGTAGAGCCCTTAGAACCACACCTCAATAACATCACCATCCTCCATCTCCAGGTCGAAGGGTGTGTGGGTGGAGCTGACCTTTGACCCATCAAACAGGAAGCGTGTCTTGGTCCTGAGAGCTGGTGGAAGCTGTGAGGTGTAGCGACTCAGAATGGAACCCAGGGGATCACGCTGCCGCAGAAAACAGTATATCAGAGTGTGTGTGAAATGGAAAAAAATCTGCATGTGTGAGAGTTTGTTTGTGTGCATCTAGTCTAGACCGAAAAACCTTCCTATTTACTACCCCCCATAGGTGTGGAGCACAGTAAACCATCCAAATAATATAAATATTTACATTTACATTTATGCATTTAGCAGACACTTTTATCCAAAGCGACTTACAAAAAGAGGAAAACAATCAAGCTACATAGCAGAAACCTTAAAGAGCATAGTGCTAGGGAATAGTGCTTCAGTTCAATTTAGTGCTAGGATAGAATATGTTCTCTGAATAGCTGGGTCTTTAAGAGCTTTTTGAAGGCCTCCAGAGATGGCCCTGTTCTGATTGTTTTTGGTAGGTCATTCCACCAGCGTGGGACGACACATGAGAAGAGTCTGGATTGCCTTGGGCGAGGTGCCGGGACGGCCAGTCGACAGTCGTTGGAGGACCGGAGTCTAAGCACTTTGTAAGTCAGCATCAGTGATTTGAATTTGATGCGAGCCGCCAGAGGCAACCAGTGGATCTCAATTAGCAGAGGGGTGACACGCGTCCTCTTTGGCTGATTGAAGTTGAGACGCGCCGCAGCGTTTTGGATCAGAATATAAATATAAACATTACTAGAGTTCATATTTGGTAAAGTTGCAATGATGTATGTTCCTGCCATGTTAGACAGACAATGGAGTTTCTGCTAAAATCTGTTGGTTTACATGTCTTTTAATACATTTTTACACATGGACATAATACATTTGCTTTGGTGCCATCTTGTGGTCATAAAATGCAATGCGTATATTAGAAGCTCCCTCAAATGTTTATCTTCCTAATAAACCGCTCAAACGATTTTGCTTTGCTTTTACATTGTGGTAAATAAGTACTTCAAAAATATGTGTTTGACAGTTACGTCCCAAAGGAGCTTAGAGTATCGCAAATCCTGAAACAATGGTAATATAGGTTATAGGGGTTTTGAAGATCAAATGTAGCCTAACAGATATAAATGTAGCCTCGCTAGATTTCTGAGATTTTTGGTGTATAGACTTACACAATTTCTTAGCATATAACAATTGAAATAGTCTCTGTTAATGTCTCCAAAACACCAAAGATTTATGATATGTAAACCTAAGGTCGTCAGTTTGGTGAATGGGAGTCTATGGGGAGTATAATGTTTGTGAGGAATCTGCGAGAAATTCCTAAAATTCTTTACAGACAAAATTGAACAGATCAGATCCCAGTTCCCTTCCTCTTCATCTGACATTCACTTCGACCAGCCAGGTGCCATAGTTCTCTAATCTCATATGAAAACTACTTCCACCCCCTAGGATGTTGTTTCCTCTCATTTCATAAAAGATACTTTTGACACAGTAGGCCCTAGTATCCAAACTAGCATTAATTCCTGCCTAACCAGCGGCACTGTCCCAGCAGGTTTTAAACATGCAGTCGTCCAGCCCATGCTTAAAAAAATCCAATCTTGATGCTAGGTGTCTAAAAAATTACCGTCCTATCTCAAAATGACCTTTTATATCAAAAATTCTTGAAAAGGTTGTTTTCTCTCAACTGCTACCATTGTTAAACTCAAATGAGCTACTAGAACCCTTGGGCCGATTCTTTTCTGCCTGTATATGCTGCCACTAGACAATATCAACCCCTCCTTGACTGCCTCAACGACATCAAGTCCTGGATGTCAAATAGTGACAAAACTGAAGTCATTATCTTCGGCCCTCATAAATCCCCAAGTTCCCTGTCCAATAGACTTGACTATCATACCCCTTATGTTAAGCCCCATGCAAAGAACCTGGGTGTCATTCTTGATTCTGAACTCCGTTTTGATAAACAGATCAGCTCTGTAGTAAAAAACAGTTATTACCAGTTAATTCATCGTTGCAAAACTCAAATTGCCAGTTAAGAATCATTGCCAAACTCAAATCTTTTCTGTCTTATCATGATCTGGAACAGGCCATTCATGCCTTTATCACTTCACGGTTAGACTACTGTAATTCCTTGTACACTGGCCTCTCCCAGTCCCTTCTATCACGCCTCCAGCTGGTCCAGAATGCAGCAACAAGGTTGCTGACTGGCATTAGAAAGCGGGAGCAAAATACTCCAATTCTAGCCTTTTTGCATTGGTTACCCATCCAATACAGGGTACAATTTTGCAGTTGCGGCCCCACGGTTATGGAGCCAGTTACCCTCTGACGTCAAGTGTGCTCCATCCATCTCTGTCTTTAAATCTAGACTTAAAACTTACCTTTATACTCTGGCCTTTCCCACCCCGTAACCTGCCACTGTCCTTCATATATGTATATTTTGTCTGAAAGTGTCTTGTGTTCTCTTAAATGTTTTTTTATTATTTCATATTCCATTTCATTCTATTTTTATTTCGCTTTTACACTTTGGTCAGCTAGAAACTGTGTTTAAATGTGCTTTAAAAATAAATATTACTACTTACTATCTTTGTTTTGTTCCGACACGTCAATATGCATATTTTGCATTGATTCATTCCTTGCATCGACGAATCATCCCAGCTCCCATCCCAGATGCCGTACACCACCTATTAGTTATGCTACTATAGAGTGTATGTATGTGTGTGTGGTTTCTACCTCGTCTACTGTATATGATCACTTTTCCTTGCCTTTCAAGTGTGTGTGTATGTGTGTTTGTTTCTTACTTTGCCTACAGTGTACTCCCGTTGTGATCCTTTCTCTTTGTCTACTTGTATTAGAGGATTGTGTGTGCCTGTGTGTGTCTGTTTCCTACCCTTCCTACAGTGTACTCCTGTTGTGGTCCTATCCTATCCCCTTTGCATTGAAAGAGAAAGTGTGTGTGTGTGTGTGTGTGTGGCTGTGGTTCCTACCTTGCCTACCATGTACTCCTGTTGTGATCCCTTCTCCTTGCCCTGGAATCGCACAGTGATGACATCACCCTCATCACCACCATGGTTACCATCATTGTGATCATGGCTCTCTTCAGCCATCACCACACAATCTGTTACCAAACAGACACACAAAAACAAAAACAAACCCACACATATCAACAAACTGATCTACATGAGAGCCATCAAAATCACAACCTGCTACTCTACATCAGTGTTTAAAGTTCAAGAGAACTCTCTAGATGCAAAACATGTTTACTTTCAATGTGACTGTTACCATTGTAATGACACATACTTCCTTTCAAAGTGTGGCTGGTTCCATTGTAATGTCACATTTTTACTCTCACAGGGCAACGTTTACAATGCTGATGGTAACATATTTGCTCTCTTAGACTGGCCATTACTGGCAATGAGTGCAGCAGATACATTATTCATCAACTCAAGAATGTAATTCCAGTTGTTATGTGGTTGCTATGCTGGTTGCTAGTTTAATCATGTTTCTAGTTTGCAACTGTGGAAGTGGTTGGTAAGCTGTTGCTAAGGTACTTGAGGATGTTGCTAGGGTCGTTATAGTGGCTGTTAGGTTAATCATATTGGTTGGTCACAATTTGAATGGCAAAACTATGAAATAGTTAAATAGTAACAAGTTACTGTGGTGGTTTGTAGTATAATCATGTTGGAATTCTTAAAGAGATAATAGTTGAATAGTAAATAATAAAATATATAAATTCTATTAATCGGCTAGCTTCCTGCCCCCTGAAAACACTATGAAAACAATGGTCTCGAAAGACAACACAGGGGCTGTAATACTCAAACCTGAGTGGTGTATTCAAACAAACATTGGCCACAGGGGGAACTGAACTTAAACATAACAAACAACAGCAAACAAATCAGCAACAAGATAGGGTGGGAGTTAATGCGCGTCCTCTACCATCTTGTTGTCAATTGGTTGGCCGTGGTTTGTTGTGTTTAGGTTTGTCTGAGTGTAGTATAGAGTATTACAGCCCCTGTGGCTTTTCATAGTGTATTCAGGAGGCAGAAAAAAAAACGATCAAGGGGAGATGCCTACCATCTGAGATAAAAAATGAAATTGCGCTAAAATCCTGCAATATCTCATAGACCACCTTTAATGTAAAACAATCTCTGGACCATCTCCCCACACACACACGTACCGATGATGTCAGCGATGCCAAGGCCCAGTTCACTGACGGTGGAGGTGATGGGAAGCTCCGCCTCCTTCCACAACAGCAGAAGGCGTGAGGGCGGGACTTTCAGTTTGAGTGACAGCTCTTCAATGGCTGTCTTCAGAGGAGCTGTCTGAAACACACAAACAACAAAACACAATGTCCATGTCAATAAACACACACACACAAACACATACACACACACAAATACAAACAGAGGTGTCATACTGTCAGCAGTGGAACTCTGAGGATTTCGGTTCTGCAGCGGAACTTGAGTGGAACACATCGGGCCACCTGGCGAGTTTTTAGAGGTTGAGACGATCGGACCTTCGGTTTCTTATGAGGGTCCACTATGACAATGTCATCATCCTCCTCCTCCTCCTCCTCTTCCTCCTCTCCATACTCCTCACCCAATAGCTGGTCTTGCTCAGGAACAAGCCCTGTTCGCTCTGGAGATGGATTCAGAAGGGAGCCAATGGCGTCCAACTTCTTGTTAATCTCCCTGTCAAACACACACACACACACAGTCAGAGTCACAGTGATAAAACCCCTCAAGACAATGAAGCATCAGTATTAGTAAATGTGTTTACAGAACGTGTGTGCGTACACTACTACTGGACAGCAGTTTTGTTGATAGGCCTATAGATCTATTTCTGTGCTTTTTATTAATATACCTAAAATTAAATCATTTAGTACTAGTGTGTGTCTGTGTGTGTGTGCATACTAACATGAGTTTGCGGTTGCGTCTTCTGCAAGCTTTAGGTGGACTACAGGATGGAGGAGGAGGAGAGGGGGACCGCAGTAGACACCTGGGTCAGAGAAAACAACATGAAATTAGTGTTTTCATCATCTTTGTGTCTGTGCGTGTGTCTGTATGGTACCACAGGAGAGGGGACACCTGGGAAAAACAACATCAAATCACTGCCACTGCCACACACCATCATGTGTCTGTTTGTGTGTGTGTGTGCACATATCTGTAAGGTTCCACAGAAGAGGGGACATCACTGCCACACACCAGAATGTGTGTGTGTGTGTGTGTAGCGGTGAGAATTTATATAATTTTACCAATGTTGATGTCATTGTCAATCCTTCTTATCAGTCCGACTCTTATGAATTAGAGCACATCCTTAGTATCAACACATGGGCACATCGTGTAACCTAATGGAACCCACTGTGGCCTTAGAGGGTATAGTGTGTATGCTATATTACTACTGTGGCCTTAATGGGTATAGTGTATGTATTCTACATAGATACTGTGGCCTTAAATGTTATAGTGTATCCTACATTACTACTATGGCCGTAAAGGCTTATATGTAAAGTTAAGTTAGTTAAGTTAAGTCTAAGGTTATTAACCCTCGTCAATTTCTCTACATATACTGGACATACAGAGGAATCGAAATTACGTTTCTAGCTATCCCACAGTGATGTGCACGGTCAGGAGAGCCAGAGGCCGCTGCCTCTCCACGCGCCGCCTGCTATGGCATTCACCCACCTCTTGTGTGTATGTATATGCAAGTGTTAGTGTTTGAGTATATGCAGCATGTGTTTGTGTGTGTATGTGATTTCCACTCACAACGGATCCATTTTGGGCCTCTCTGTCTCCTCTTCTGAGTCAGTTAGCTCAATACACTGAGCAGCAGGAGGCCTTTTCTGAACCACAGACACTGGACTCATATCTTCAGCCTCTCCATCTGCAACATGCACACAGATCTACAGTAGCCAACACATCTCCATGGACACAGTTACAGCCAACACATCCCCATAGACACAGATCCAGCCAACACATTTCTATGGAGACAGACACAGCCCAAACATTTCTATGGACACAGATACAGTCAACACATCTCCACTGAGGCAGATACAGCCATACACATCTCCATGATCACAGATACAGTCATACATATTTTCATGGACACAGATATAGCTAACACATCTCCATGGACAAAGATACAGCCATACAAATACACTTCACAGCCAACATTGTATCCGTATAATAATGTAATTACTTTAAATAATGCAATTTAAAGTAATTAAAAATAAATATATATGCTTAAGAGGGATTACTCCTCATTTCATTGAGAAATTATGTTTTCCCCAGAGTTGTTTATGATTATAGTTCATGTTATTGCTATTATTATGGTTATGATTATTACTGTGGGGCTGTAGCCTGTTTATCCCGTATATTACAAATAAACACAGTCATTGTTTATCCTTCTTCAGTCTGTAGCTGCAGAACTGGGAGATTAGGGGGGTCCCATCGCTCTCACTGTTACCTTGTAAACTAACAGGCTGGAAAGACAGGGGCTGGATCTTTAAACTGCTGTGCACCTGAAAAAGACCACGAACACCTTGGTCACTCAGAATATATGTCCTCCCAATGTTAGGAGGAATGATGACATATTAGCTCACTGCAGTTCACCTTGTTGGAGTAAATATGAACGCTAGAAATCACCGAAGGGTCAAGGACGCGTCTCCGTTTGGGTCGGGGTTTCGCGGGCACGAGCCTCTCCTCGTCGCTGTCACTGCCCGATATCTACGGACGGGATACAAAAACGGTTAACACTTCTCAAGTCCCGTGCAGTACTACAATATGTGTACGCTTTGCAATGATTTATCTCAAACTATTAGCCACTATCCTTGCTTTAACGGAAACCGCTAAAATGTTGCTAACACTTCAGACTAATTTCTGCCCTAAAAGATATCACATCACCCGTGGATGTTTCTTTACATCTCCGTCCATGAACAAGTTCTCCACCGAACAGCTTAATAGTCTTCAGCCTATGTTCTTGATTAACCCCTGGCCAAGCAGACTAAGTACATGAACCCTGTGTGGTTCGTCACTGTAACGTTAGTTCTGATAAGTTGAACCCAAGTCAGAGACGTTTGCCCAAACTCACCACCGTTGCCATCTTGTCTGTGTAACTGCGCGCGGTCTTGTGACGTAGCCTCATCGAGGACAAGAACAGCCAATCAGAATGACTGTCTGACTCATCCCGCAGCCTTCAGCGAGACACACTAGACTGTACATGCTAGACACGCTCAGCTTTGCGAAGTTAACGGATGTAATTCCCCATGAATCTACCGTAAACCCATCGGTTATGCACATCTAAACGCAGTCAATTTTTCTAAAAAGTCTTTTTTTTGCTGTTAGTGGGCTTGACGCACTGACCCATCTATCCACCAATAACCGGGGTTAACGCTCAAACATTACATTCAGATAATTATTTTTTGCACAGGATAATTAAAATGAGCAGTGTTTTGTATTCATGATTTTATTTTCAAATAAATAAAATATGGAGGTTAATCAAAGACCTAGAATGTAGACATGAGTTTACCATCTGCCAATTCTAGTATTTCAGCAAATTCAGACTCAGGAGACTGAAGTACCCCAAAAACATATGTTTTATTGTGAAAACACATTAAAGTAAACACACAGGGAAAATTACACAGTGGTTTCACACAGAACACACATTACACATGAGAAAAAGTGTGTGAGATCGAGACTGAGATGTTGCAAGATCGCCTCTTCTCCACTCCTACTCTCTTCCTTCACTCTT
>JAGFZM010001216.1:18310-32682 GCA_017657215.1 Limnothrissa miodon
GTCTAGACGCACTGCCCTTAGTCTAGTCACACTCTCATAAGTCTATTCCTACTGTTGTTAGCTTTATTACTGCCATTAGGCTTAGTACTTCTGACAAACTTTGCTAAATTCACCCTCTGTGCATGTGTCCTTCCTAGATAAAGAATGTAGGTGACTGATAGTGCCAACTGGTGAAATGTTCTCAGAACTCATGCAGGCGTGCGTGTGTGTTTGTGTGTGTGTGCTATTTAACTGTACCTGATAAAGAATGAATGTCTTAGATTGTATTAGTAGAATGACTAGGTGCCAATTAGTAGTATTGAGAATGTTTAAATAACTGGTGTGTGTGTGTGTGTGTGTGTGTGTGTGTGTGTGTGAATGTTGTAATAACTTGTGTGTGTGTGTGTGTGAATGTTTCAGTAACCTGCGCGTGTGTGTGAATGTTTTAATAACGTGCATGCGTCAGTTTATGTTTTGTGCTTTGTGAGTGTGTGTATGTGTGTGTGAATGTTCCAAAATTTTGTGTATGTGTGTGAATATGTTTCAATAACTTGTGCAAGTGTGTGTACGTGTGTATGTGTGTGAATGTTTCAGTAACTTGTGTGTGTTAGACATTTATTTTAGTATGTGTGTGTGTTCCTATTAAAGGCCCACTATGCAACATTTTTCATTTTATTAATCCGTTTCATACTGTTTAGGATGCTAAAATGAGTCATTACACGGCGAACAAACAGTGTAGAATGCGCCACCGTGGCCAATAGCGGTAGATACAGTACCTGCAATGTTCAGCAGTGCGGTCCGCCTCCAATAGAATGCAGTGCAATACAATGCAATACAGCGGTCTTTAGAGGGAGCTCGTGAGAGAGAAAAACAGAACGTTGCTTAGCCCCTCTTTAACTCATGCTTGCATGTCTGTGTGTGTGTGTGTGTGTGTGTGTGTGTGTGTGAATGTTTCAGTAACTTGTGTGTGTTAGTCCTTTATTTTATCATGTGTGTGTTCCTAATAACTCATGCATGTGTGTGTGTGTGTGTTGATATCTTAATTACTCATGTGTGCATGTGTGTGTGTGTGTGCGCGCGTGTGTGTATTTTATCCTTGTTCACTTCACATGCAGGTGGCCATGAACAATATGTGTGTGTGTGTGTGTGCGTGTATGTGTGTGTGTGTGTGTGTGTGTGTGAGAGAGAGAGAGAGAGAGTACAGGACGTTGCAACATTTCTTTGTGTGTGTTTTTCTGTGTCTGTGTGTAATTAAGGTCAGATAGATGTGTGTATAAAGTCATGGTGACACTGTTGCAGTGAGGGGCGGAGTTCAAGGCTTGCAGATTAAGTCTGTGTATATTTGTTTTTGTATGTGTGTGTGTGTGTGTGTGTGTCTGTCTATGTGTGTAATGATTTACAGCCCTGTAGGATCATAAACACACCTTTTAGAGTGAAACTGCAGCTTATCTACCGGCCACAACACTGTCTGTTGGAATGTGTGTGTTTCTGTGTGTGTGTGCATGCATGTCTGTGTTTCTTAGGGTGTTTGTACGTGTGTGTGTGTGTGTGTGTGTGTGTGCAAGATCACTAGCCTGTGTCAGAGTAAATATCTGTAGCTCATGACTGCTTCTTGAAGGAGGACTGAAGGAGAGTTTATAGACACAGCCTGTGTGAGAGTGTGTGTGTGCGTGCGTGTGTCTGTGTTTGTGTGCATGTTTGCAAGGTCAGTGGCCTGTGTCTAAGTAAATATCCGTAACTCATGACTGCCTCCTGCAGGAGTAGAGGCAAAGCTTGTGTGAGAGTGCGTTTCTGTGTGTGTGTGTGTGTGTGTGTGTACATAGGACACACTGAAACTGTAGCATGTGTTTAATGTAGTCAGTTTGAGGAAGTGTGTAATTTGGAAAAATATGTTTAGAGAGGGTACAGTGTGTTGCTCAACAAATACAAGAAAGAAAGAGAGAACGAGAGACAGTGTGAGTGTTCCATAACTTTCCAGAACTCTCTGTAGTGTCCGAGTGAAAATCCTTGTGTAAATGTACACATTATACATCTCTACTACAAGGACTATGCACCACTTCTGTGTGTATGCTGTTTAGTGGTGTGTGTGTGTGTGTGTGTGAGTGTGTGTGTGTGTTAAACCTCTCTAGGCTACAAGAGACCTACTCACTGCTTACAGTACGCTGTGTATTGGTGTGAGTGTGTACATTAAACATCTACATTCTACAAGAGATCTACCCACTACTTACGTGTGTATGCTGTGTAGCAGTTTGTGTGTGTGTGTGTGTGTGTGTGTGTGCTGTGTAGTGATGTGTGTGTGTGTGTGGGTACAATCAACATCTCTATGCTACGAGAGACCTACTGCTTATGTGTATATGCTGTGTAGCAGTGTGTGTATTGGTGGTGGTGGTGGTGGTGTGTGTGTGTGTGTGTGGGTGTGTGTGTACATTAAACATCCCAATGCTACAAGAGACCACCCACTGCTTATGTGTGTATGCTTTGTTGTGTGTGTGTGCGTTAAACATCTAGAGACCTACTGTTTGTATGCTGGGTTGTGGTGTATGCATTAAACATCTATTTGATACAAGAGACCTGCCGACTTCTTATATGTGTGTGTGCGGTGCAGAGATTAAACATGAATCAAACATCTACATGTTACAATGCAACATCAATCTACATGCAACATCAATTAAACATCTACATGCTACAAGAGATACCCACTACTTGCGTGTGTATGCTGTGTAGCAGTTTGTGTGTGTGATGGTGTTGAGGTCAGTGAATTGTGTGGAACGTGTAATATGTGCACGTGTGCATGCATGAATGTGTGTGTGTGTGTGTGTGTGTGTGTGTTTGTGTGTGTGTGTGTGAAAGAGTTTGTGTGAGAGAGAGATAGAGAGCGAGAAACACACAGGTGTGTGTGAGAGGCCCCTCAAACATAAACCTGATTCCATAATCTAATCTATAACCTGTCCTGATTAACGTAATCTGCATCAGATTGCAGCAAGGACTTGATAGGAGCAAACAGACATAGTAAACTGCACACACACACAACAGTATAGAATAACTAGATGTACCATTTAGCAGTACATGAGTGTTGTTCATTGCTGCATGAGCCTCCTTAAATAAATCAATGTCCATTAAGGACCTTTGGACTCATATTTTAAAGAATGTTGTGTCCAGTTTCCAGTGTGTTTCTTTTCCTACAGAGGGGATAAAACTCCAGGACATTGTACATAATTTGGAAGGACAACCAATAAAGTAAAGTTTAAATCAACCAGTGAAGTCTCAACATATCAACATATCAGTGTCCCAGTGTCAATGTCTCAACATTGGACTCAGCATTGAACTTGTGTGTGTCTCGGCACAGGATAGCAGGCTACAGAGACAAGGGCGAAACGAGAAAGTGCTTCTGCAGTGGTCACTTCAGGATTGGGAAAACAGAATGAAATTCTTAGGAATTATTTTCAATAATGACATTGACCCAAATTATTACAAACACGGGAATGGCGCATGAGACAAATAACCGTAGTGTTTGTTTTGGGAGGGGACGTTGGTCAAACATTTACCAAAATCTGATGCAACTCTCACGGCCAGCGGTGACTCACGGACACGTGAGGAGGAGCGAGCGCATGAGTGTATAAAACCCGAGGTTCATGCACCGTAAACATCAGTGCGGCGTGAGAACAAATAACTCATACTCAGAGCTCTTTCGTTAACGGAAATAATACTTGTTTATTTGTGCTGTAGTAGGCTAGGCTTTTAGCGTAGGCTATCTTAGACGTAAAACTCGTAAAGTCTGTATTATTCAGGATGAGTTTCGTGGAGGCTAAGAACATTGAGCCAACTTCTTTTGAAGAGCGCTACTACGATGAGTATGAGTACTACAATCTGACCGACCGTTACACAGGTGAGTGCCTCGATCCGTGTGCTCACTTTGTGCACTCTGTGTGCTGTCTGTAATCTGAAGCAGCACAGTGTGTGTGTGTGTGTGTGTGTGTGTGTGAGACAGAATGACGTGTATTTTGCCGTGATCTCTATAGGAGGCGCCAGTCGCAAGGGTCGGACCAAGAAGGAGGCGAGCGAGAACACCAACCGCCAGAACCCCGCGGGCCACGAGCGCAAGATCACCGAGAAGCTGCAAAACGCCGAGAAAAAAGTCAAGGACTGAAGCGCGAGGTGCGTGCGTGCAAAATGTGCCCAGTCAGCTACGTCTGCAATGATAGATGCCTTTACATCTTCATAGAGTTGTTTTTGGCTATATATATCTCAAGTCTTAATGTGGATTTGTGCTCGATGTCCAATAATTTATTTGCAAGAGTGATTCACAGAAAAAAAACACTCTGATGCCATTATGTGAGTGATGTTATTCTAAGTGACTGATTTGAATGACCAACTAATGTTTTTCTGAGTGAGTGGCTGATGCTATCCTATGAGTGACTAACTGAATAGTGTTATTCTGAGTGACTAACTGATATTCAATGAGTGATTGACAGTTGTCATTTTTAACTGACTGACTCATGTTTCCCATGCAGACGCAACTGGATGGCTTACTCTGGTAACTGACCAATGCTGGCCTTGGGATCTGAGGAGGTGAATCTCCATGGCGACAAGGGTCTTGACACATGTGCGTGTGTGACCTTGTGTCCTAGCCTGCACTGAGTGGCGTGTGTTTGAAGGCACGTTGTGCGTTGCAGGACTCCTGATGAGATGAGCCCCACCTGTTAGTGAGGGGTGTCTTGCGGACAGGTGTCGACCCCCCCATACAGCTGAGGGCAGGACGGGGCTTGTGTGCTGGTGGAGGGAAGTGGCTTCATTCATGTGTTTGTTTTAAGAATGTTCTAGATTATGAGGGGCTGAAATAGATGATGGAAAATCACTGTAAAAAAGCAAAGCCGTTTTGAACCTATTTCATTACTGTCTGAATAAATACATTTTTCAAACCTCATTAAAAGCCATCACCTCTTTGTGTCCACCCACAGCATGCACAACACAATTTATGGCATAAAATACTAGATTATTCCACTGCTCATGCCTGATGCTCGACAAACACTCGACAAAAAAAAAAAAAAAAAAAAAAAAAACACTTTAAAATTATCCACAGGTCCAATATTCAAATTTTACCGTTTACTTTCAAAGTTACAAAAAGAAAGAGAGTTATCCTCTTTCCTACATGTAAAAATAAAGCACTCAAATTGTGTGCATCAGAAAAATGTTGAAAGTTCTGCTCATCTTACAAAGAAGATTAAATTAATGTGAACACCTTTGAATGTCATGGTACCATGGGGGTACATAATTATATCTGCATCTGTACTACAAATATACTACTCAAATATATCACAGTATTATTTTACTCAAAAAAAAATAAAAAAAATGTATATATATATATATATATATATATATATATATGAGTAAGTCAATACTGTAATATATCTGAGCAGTAGCATATAATATATTACCATATACATTAACATATACAATACCATTAACATACTCAAATGGATTACCCTTTATATATTACAGTGACTTACTCAAACATATTACACTATACTGTTTATGTATATTGGCTTACTGAAATATACTACAGTAGCATATATTATCTTGCTCAAATATATTACTGTATATATATATTAACTTGAACTAAATTGAACATTGAACACTCAAGAACACAAAAAGCAATCTTTTCTTTTAAAAATAAAGATAAACACACACACACACTCAGGCTTGTGTGAGTGGGAAGCAATAGATAAAAGATAGATGGGCCACTGGGAAGCAGTGTAAAGATGCCTGGTTACACACACTTAGGCGGCATGTCCTTAGGTAAAAAGGCCACTGGGGGTCAGTGTAGAGTTGCCCATACACACACACACACAGGCTTGTGTAAGCGGGATGCACTACATCAGTGGGGGACAGTGCAGAGATGCTGTTGAGGTCTAGTCACTGTAGGAACAGCCAGTTGGAGGGAGAGAGAAAGAGAGAGATGATAGAAGAGAGAGAGATGAAAGAGAAGAAAACAGAGAAAGAAAAGAGAGAGAGTGGAGTAGAGAGACAAAGATGTAGAAAGAGAGAACACATAATCTCTTTGACTCTGGCTTTCGATCTCTATAAGTGTGTGTATGTGTGTCGCAATTTGTTTCCATTCTCCCACTGAGAAGTGTGTGTGTGTGTGTGTGTGTGTGTCGCTCTCTATTTGTTTCCATCTAATACAAACACACAAATACTCCCACTGAGAAGTGTGTGTGTGTGCGTGTGTTTCGCTCTCTGTTTCTAATTAATTCAAACACACAAATACTCCCACTGAGAAAGGTGTGACTGTGTGTGTGTTTGTGTGTGCAGTGTAATTACTTGTGGGTGTGTGCGTGAATGAACATATGTGTGTGCGTTCATTTAAATAGACAAAACAAAACACACACAGAAATCACAAAAACATCAGGCTTTTGTACCAGAAATAGCCATATGATATGGATTATGATATAATGACGTGGAACCATATCAATTGTGCGCACACAAAAACACACGCATACACATTCAAACCCACACAAAGACACACAGACACTTGCTTAAAACACACGCACACAAATCCACTCAAACACAAACACAGAGTAAAACACACATTCTCTCTCTCTCTCTCTCTCTCTCTCACACACACACACACACACATAAACCCATTCAAACACACTCACACCTTTACAGTTTTTTCTGAATGCTTACAGTTTTTTCTGATTGCAAAAACACATTTTTTTGAAGAATTTTTGCAAAACTCTACACACAAATGGAAAAACCTTAGACCAAATCAGCAAAACATTCTAGATCTCTTGCAAAAGATAATACATCTTACTTAACTCTACAAACCTTTGTAAAAATGGTATTTTTGTACCAAACAGTTAACACTAACCATCATATTTATAAGCACACAATGTGCCAACTACACACTGATGGTATAAATGAAAAACACATCTGGCTTTTGCTTTCTCTGTGCACAAGGTATGAACAGTTGCATAGTTCTGTAAACACACAGAGATTCACCTAAGTATGAATGTTTATTTACACACATCAAAACAAACACAAGAAAACATACAATTTCACTGAAAGAGAGAAATTATTGATGGGAATATCATCATAGACCTTCCAGCGCCAGGCTGAGAAGAATTCTTCAGTTGGATTGAAGAATGGAGAGTAAGGGGAGAGGTTGAGTACAGTGAAGAGTGGGTGATCGGTAAACCAGTTGCGGACCAAAGTAGTGAGTTGTGTAAAGTAGTGAGTTGTGTTTACAGTTCCGCAAAAAGAGTGCTGTGGAGTAGATCGTATTTATACATCAAATGCTAATTGTGTGCAAAGCAGTGTTTGTGCTTTTAATTATGCAAACTCAGTGAGTAGTTTATCTACAACTATTAATAGTTTTAGAAATTGTGCTACAAGAATCATTGTTAGTGTTTAAGCATTCAGAAAAAACTTTAAGTCCTGAGAAGGAGGGAAAAGGAGAGGAGGAAAGAGTGTGGGAGAGAGCAAAGATGTCACTAGGCCTGTTTTAGGGTGGCTTCATCCCCTATATGTTATGAGCCCCCCTATAATTTGGGGGGGGGGTGTGGCGGGCAGGATGGTTTCAGGCAGGAGTTTGTTTGTTTGCTATAACTGAGGCCAGCTGAATATAAGGACTAAACTTGCATTGATACACCTGGTGAATGGTAAGTTGATGTCAGTAGGCTAATTGTAATTGCTTAGCATTACCATATGTTCACCAATATGAAATAAAAGACGATATAGACTGCACTGTCTAATCCAGTGTAGGACTAACGCATCATTACATGTAAGTAATGCGTTACAATAACTACGTTACTATTTTGGTAACGAGCACGGTAACGAGTTACTTTGTCAAAATCAGAAACGCGTTTATCGTTACTGGGATTTAGATAGGGTCGTTATTTGTTACTTTGTGTGTTGCGCATCCTCTACCAGCTTGTTATTGATTTGTTGACTGTGGTTTTTTGGGTTGATCAAACAATAATTTGAGACAAAAATGAAATCGTGCTAGAATCCTACAGAATCTCTCATTAAGCAACTTTTAGTACACAGGAGGAAGACGATGACTCAAGGATTTATGACTGACTTCTCTGGTATAGTTGGCTTTCTTGATACGGTATGCATTTGGAAAAGATGCTGGTTAAACAGCCGTGTTACTGTACCTTTACTGACAAGTTACAGAAATCACTTTTATAAGCAAATAAAATTTAGCCATTAACGTCATTGCCTCATCAAGCGCTGTAAGCTTTGTTTTTTGTTTTGTCATACTGCATTACTACGTTGTACGACTGCATGACTGTCATGGTCCATTCCAATGTGTCCGCTCCCTGATCCATGTTTTGTCATTGCCTGTAACCCTGTGTCTGTGCCTTGTGTTCCAGTTCATGTTTTCCATGTGTCCACCTCCTGCTGGCTGACAGGGAAGAGCTTCCAGTTGACTGCTCTACACCTGCAATCACTCCCCTCATCAGCTCCAGTACTTAAGCTGTGCCTGATCTGCTACTCCTTGCTAGATTCTCGCCTTGCTTGGAGGTTACAGACTCTTGCTGCCGACCTGCTATGTATTTTTGTCTTTCTGGAGTTCTGATCTGCCTTTTGCCTGACTGTGAGTTTGCCTATTTCTTGGACAATGACGTGCGCTGCACGAATGTTGTTTGTCATGTGAAAGTTTGAAAGTTAATATGGGGTGCTTTGCATTCCCAAACAGTCATCTCTGTCCTGACAATCTCCTCCATGGTAGCAGGAACACCTGTGTTTAAAGGTCTCCTTCCAAAATAAACCGTTTAAGACCATAGGTCAGCCCAAGTTTTACTTCTGTGCTCAACTTCAAAATGCTCTCCTATCCCTGTAGTCTGTATTCGCCTGTGATAAAAAAAAAAAAACTGCCGGGAAAAACGAGCGAATCGGAAAATCCGTACAAATGTACATCAACTTGAACATTAGCTATGCAGTTAACCCGCCCTCAATAAAACGTTAGGCTGCCTGCAGACAGACCCACTAGAGGGAGCGTCACAGTGTTAGCCAATCAGAGGCGATACATTTGCATATCATTAATATTCATAAGAATCCTCTCGAGCTATCCCTGCTCTCGTTTTCACCTAACTAAAATAGCATGAAACAAGACAACCACAGCATATTTTTTGTCGAAACCAACTCTCATGACGTTATTTTAGACAAAAGACCACCACAAAATTAACAAAAATACGATGGAACGAGACCTTTAATAGTTTGTTGCGGCATAAATATGAAGCAATCTGTATTCCCCCCCCCCCCCAATTTTAGCTGGTGCGCTTTATAGGTCGGAAATTATGATGCATTAAAAAGTGACTCATAAAACAAACATTGTTAATTTCTAGTTCAATTTCATTAATTTTATCATTAAAGGTGCTCTAAGCGATGTGACACGTTTTTAGGACTAAAACATGTGTTGTTACATACAGCAAACATCTCCTCACAATCTGCTAGCTGCCTGTCCCCTGAACACACTGTAAAAAAACGCAGTCTCTGTAGACAGCCCAGGCTCCACAAACGGCAACATAACACAGTGGGCAAACCTAGCATAACAAACGAAAACGAAACACAACAGTGTTCCAGCCAATAAACGACAAGGTTCATGAGTCTTTCGGGAGGCATGGGAGGGAGGGGGAGGAGTAAGCTAACTTATAACGCTTGAACCGATCTCTGGAGCTATCGTCCGTTTTGTTTGACAATACTTCGAACGTCAAGAAAAAGTGACGTGAAACAGCATCGCTTAGAGCGCCTTTAACTTGCACTAAAACTAGGCTCACACTTTATGTTTAGGCCATTAGGTGGCACAGTGCACTTGTGTTTGGATAGTGCTAACATGTAAGCATTCTGAGTAAAACCCAAGTTACTTTCCCTAGTAACTAGTTACTTACAAAGTAACTGAGTTACTTTTGATAGAAGTAACGCGTAATGTAACTAAGTTACTTATTAAAAGTAACTTGCCCAACTCTGGTCTAATCTAACACTAATTTGAGTTACATATCACAAAACGGACTGTGTGCAACCCCCGATAGAGAAAGAGGGAGAAGGGGCGACACATGCACCCTCACATCCTCATCTTTTAAAATTACAAGCTACACAATACTTCAAACACAAATGACATTCCTAATGCCCAGTGATGATGGTTCATACTATATCCTGCCTGTATTAATGTCTGTTCCCATCCTGACAAAAGCTTTGTACACCTGATTACTGCTCTATCATTATGTTCATGACTATTATATTCTGATTATGTCCACCTTTTGTACCTGCATGTTCATGCAGATTCTCCCTTTACATGCTTCCTTTGGGATCTGTTATTAGAAAACATGGCATTACCTTCCACTCTTATGCAGATGACGCTCAACTATACCTTTCAATGAAGCCTAATGATTGTACGCCAGTAACAAAACTTGTTGCCTGCCTCGGTGACATCAAAAACTGGATGACTAATAATTTCCGTTGCTTAAACTCTGACAAGACTGAAGTCATGTTGATTGGCCCTAAAAACCTGACCAACACTCTACCCCATCATCAGAGCTTACTTGGTGACCTTTCATTCACACCAAACACAAGGGTCAAGAACCTTGGGGTATATATTGATCAAGACCTCTCTCTAAATAGTCATGTAAAGCATATCTCCAAAACCTCATTCTTTCATTTATGCAACATTGCTAAGGTTAGAAAATTCCTTTCTTTTGAGGATGCGGAAAAACTAATACATGCATTTGTTACCTCCAGACTTGACTATTGTAATGCTCTGTTCTCTGGATGTGGTGCTAGCTGCATCAAAAACTAACTAATACAAAATGCTGCAGCACGAGCACTCACTAGGACAAAAAAAATATGAACATCTCACCTATCCTTGCTTCCTTTCATTGGCTTCCTGTTAAAAGCCGAATTGATTTTAAAATACTTCTCCTAACATACAAAGCCCTCAATGGCCTTGCTCCAGCATATATTAAAGACTTGTTCCCTACCACCCTTCTAGACCCCTAAGGTCACAGAATGCTGGTCTCCTAGCAATTCCTAGAATATCAAAATCCACAATGGGAGGAAGAGCATCCTGCCATCGTGCGCATGTCTTGTGGAACAAGCTCCCCTCTAACATTCACCAAGCGGACACTCTCAACGCCTTTAAGTCTTTAAGTCTTTTCTATTTACTGACCCCTTTGGGATGGTGTATGGTAAGCCACACCTCCTCAAGGTATTATTGGTATTATATCCCGTCCAGGGGTTTGGTGGTGTTGGCTTGTTTTACATTATTCCTTAGTTGTGCTGCTATAGATTAATGCCGCCACAAACCACCCATCTGTTTAGCCGTACAATTTTCACTCTGTCTTTCTCCTCCTCTCTTTCCTCTCCAGTTCTTTCTCTCTCACTTAGCCAAGATCTGTACATGGTTGCAATATTACTCACATTCTCTGAAATCTGATGAAGACTGTTCTAACTCATCTCCTCTCTGACTTTCCATGCCATTACCACCCTGCCGTGAGTCATCGCTGCCTTGTACTGCCTGACCCTGCACCTCTTGCCTCCTGGGTACCCAACCAACCCCACCGAACATGCCATCCTGCTGAGGACCTTCTTCCAACGTTTGATCCAGCGGCACTCCTGAAGGGTTCTCAACCCACTCCACGGTCTATGCCACTGCCTCCCTACTGAGGGTCACCCCTGCCTTCCACTGCCTGATCCTGCATCTCTGGCTTCCTGGGCGGGCTGCCTTCAGCTCCACAGACGACCCTGACATGATTGATACAGCCTCCAGCTGGCCCCTGGCTTGACTGCACCTAATGACATGGGACTATATCCTGGGATTATAATGGGACTCCTATATTACTTTATTTATACTATAATTACTTATGTGTACCTAATGGAATAATAGTGGACTAATCTGAGAGACTGAAAACCTGCCCTAGGCAGTTGGGCTAGCCCCTTGAGCCGTCGGAACTGCCGAAGGTTTCTTCCTTTACCATAACAAGTAAAAACAAAAAACGCTGATAGGGAGTTTTTCCTTGTCCCTGTTGCTCATTGGGCCTCTTTGTGTTAAGCACCCTGAGACATGCCTTTTGTAAAAATGCGCTATATAAATAAAATTGAATTGAATTGAATTCTATGTATGTAATAATTGTGTTGGCGATACTAAATGTCCAACAGACTATTCACTATTGTAACTACCCATGCCTTTAAAGTACTTTTTAATTTTAAGAGAGAGGAAGAGAGAGAGAAAGTGAATGAGAGAGAGACTGAGAGAGAGGGGAAAGTGTAGAAGGCACATCTACTATGAATGGAGAATGTTTTTTTTTGTTTGTTTGTTTTTTTGTTTTTTTTAAGAATTTCTGAAGGTTTTGTTAAAAAATTTAGTGTTATTAAATCCTGTTAGAAATGGCTGCTACCAAATTCAGTCTTATAAGACCAACATGTCTAACCCTTGCTGTTGCCAGAGATCCTTTTAATGTCCAAGCCTAATACTCATCCTTGCCACAGAGATCCTTTTTTTAAAAGATATTCTGGTAGCGCTTTCTTTTACGGTACAGTATTTACTAGGTATTTACCAAGTAACATCATGGTACCTTCAAACAATTAGCACATGAGTGCTTCCACACCTTGTGGATGTGCTTATTCAATTTGTTCATTAGTGTGGTCATTGGCAATCCGGGGCTTTGTAATGACAAGGAAGTAACCTCACAATCCTTATCTGTGTCTAAGGTGCCGAAATGTGTGTAGAGTTTTACAGATCACTTTGTGTAATGTTTTGCAAAAAGAGTGAAGCAGACATTGTGTGTAATGTTGTGCAAATCTGTGGCGGTGTTTTGCTCCTGAGTAGAATTTTGCAAATTGTGTGGAAATTTTTATTTTAGAGTGTAAACAATCGTAAAAAACTGTATCACAGCAGTGTGAAACTGTCTGCAATTGTGTCTGATCATTGAGGACTGTGTTGGTTAAATGAAAACTAATAGCATTTTCACATATGTGTATGTTTTGACTAAAATGTGTACGTTTTGACTGAAGTGTGTATGTTTTGACTGAAGTGTGTCATTTTGCAAACAATCTAGGAATTCTGCAAATTGAGTGTGGTGTTTGGATTATTGTGATTATATTTTGAAAAAAAGAACCCGCTTTTCAAACTGTAAAAATGGAACACAATGAAACGCAATACACATTCAAATGTAAGTGAGTAAGTTTTTAAGTGCTTTGTACCGTATTAAATTCACCACAACATGCACCACTTTGTGTTACATCTGTGGTAAACATGTTTGCTAAGCATGGATAGGCTGGGTTGTAACATTATGGAGTAATCTGTTAATAGTACTTTTACGTAGCGCTCCACACTAGCAAGTCGTTCCAAACCCGAAACGTTTATGAAAGCTATAGTAGCACTCTAGTCTCGTCTCCATAGAATGCTCTATAGAATGCAACTTGTAAGGAAGTGCTCTAGCGAGTCGCAGCCTGCACTTTGGAACACAGTCATGGTATGGCGCCTTAGCCCACCTATGCCCCCCCCCCCCAGAAATCCTTTTAATGTCTAGCCTTAAAGGAGAAGTTTGGTGTGATTTAGACCTGGAGCACACTAAATGATGTTACCGAGTACCAACATATATCCACCTCCATTCACCCCCAGCACTCCGCATTACACTGTTTTTAGGCGAAGCTTTCATTAGCCTTACACTGCTAGCCTGGGGGCATAGCGTAGCCTATAAAGCTAAATCGCTATTTTTACACCACTAACAAGGTTCAAAGTAACTCCACACTTTATTGGTAGACTTCTCAGGGTCTGACATTTCAAATGAGACAATAAGAACTTTGAAAGTGCACAGGTACTTTATTAAAAAGACAGTCTATACAGACAGTATCTTCACGTCGCCGTCATCTTGAAATTAAGTTGTGATATATTGATTGACGCGCTCTGACGAAAAGAAAGGACAGGGGAACAGATTGAAAATGATTTTATGTAGAAGTGCTTGGATTCCAGCTGAAAATACATATGGTGACTGTCTACTTGAGCACCAAAGAACCAACGAATGATGAAACTTAAAAGAGTTCATTTCAAGATGAAAATTCTGTGTCTGGTTAAATGTCAGGGCCTTCAGAAGTCTACCAATGAAGTGTGGAGTTACTTTGAATATATTGGATATATGTTTGTACTCGGTAACATCTTTCAGTAGAGTCAAGGTCCAAATCACACCGGACTTCTCCTTTATGCCTAGCCCTAGCCAGGGATTCTTTTATTGTCTAACCTTAGCACTAGCACTAGCCAGGGATTCTTTTTATGTGCAGTTGTGGCAAGTTACAACAGTTTTTCTTTCCTCTCACTTGAATACAAATGTTACAAAACCTGGAAACCTCCTCATCAGGGAACAGGAACACACATACACACACACTGACAGAAA
>JAGFZM010001217.1:1526-14547 GCA_017657215.1 Limnothrissa miodon
CGTGTGTGTGTGTGTGTGTGTGTGTGTGTGTGTGTGTGAGAGAGAGAGAGAAAGAGAAAGAGAGAGAGAGAGAGGAGATGGACTGCACAGACTATCTGGTTTAAGGAAAAGCTACATCTGTCTGCTTCATATGTTCAAAGTTTGTGTTACCATCCCTACCGTCCTAATAGTCTTTATATGCAAACTCAGTGGTGATAAAATAGCAGCACCACCATTTATCAAAGCAAAAACATTCATGTATAAAAAGTGCACACGTGTGCAAATACAGACAAACACATACACACAACCAGTCTCAAAAAGCAAACAGATCTAGAAGGAAAAAAAAAATACTGACGATGACACAGACACACACGCACACACACACAAACATAAAGTGTTACATCTAAATCCACACTGAAATATGTCCAACATGTCCACTAAAACACTCTGGATTCCACAGATGTGCAGATAAGACAGCTTTCTCCTAAAGCCCAGACAGGCTGAGGCATGCTCACACACACCAAGAGACGCCACTATCAGCAACATCCTGCCAGTGCACAGCAAGCCACATCCAGACTCACTCGCCTCCAACATTAAAATCATATAACATTAGCTCTGGAATGCAGGGAGGTAGGAATTTGGAATCTGGAAACAGGGTTCTAGAAGTTCACTTAGTGTTCCAAGCCCAATTCCCAAGCATTTATTAGAGACTGTCAGTTCATTTGCCGCCAAAAGTTGAGGAAAAAGTCAGGGCTGGTGACTGGCTGACGCTGTGCCAAGAAATGGTTGGGGTAGGAAATATTGGACATTTGCTGCCGCTGTGGTGCCAAAAATGGTTAGGGTAGGAAATTTGGGCCATGCTAGCTGAAGGGGAGCCAGAACAGTTGGGGGAGAGGAAATGTTGGATCACCTCTGGGCCTTTAAGTGGCTGGTTGGTGTGGCGGTTCTCCCGCGAGGGGGTGGACAGCTGCTGCAGGGCATGACCACCGTCAGGGTCAAGATTTTTAATGAGGACTCAGGAATGAGCTGTGCCTGAGTGCTGCCGGCCTGCCTGGGCCTGGTAGACCATGGTCAGATGTGCTGGGAGAGTAATACTGTCTTCCTAATGTGTGTCTGTCTGTGGGAGGGGGGGCAGCATAAACAGACCCCTGCCAGATATCTGGCCTTTACACACACACACACACATTAGACTACTGCCATCCCATAACTGACCTTTCTGTCCAGTCAGGGCGGTGAACAATAATCTATTTATCTCTGCCCAGTGTGTCCGTGGTCACACGCCACACAATATTGCCTAATTACAGTTACAGACCCCTGCCCAAACCACCAATTCATTGTGTGATCACAGCTTCTGTTGTATGGTGTGGTCTGCTTTTTCATTTATCCTGATTAGCATCAGGACAGACGGGGGATCAAGCAAACAAGAGGAGGTGATTCTGGACAGCACAGCGACAGGATAATCCGGTGATACTATATAACAGTTTATCGCTATTACAGACTGGGAGCGCGAAAAGTTGTAGTCTTGCCAAGATCGGAAATTGTTTTCCTGATACCACTAGCAACGGTCGACAAAATAAAACCTCGGTGCGTGCGAGTCTGAAAGGGAGAGGGTGAATGAGAGATAGAAGGGGGAAGAAAGCCATTCCATCTCTGGACTTTTCTTACTTTCTTGCAGTGGCAACAGTGATGGGGAAGGCATATGTTTCCTCACGATAAGGGGACAACATATGAGGACATTCGGAAGCCATAGCTCAGTTACTGATGCATTTCTCTACTACACACACACCGCCTCTCATAAGCAGTAATCTTGCTTCTGTAATGGTTTCCTCCAGTCCTCCCCGGCATACATCACATCCCCAGGTAGCTGTCTGTCTGTGACATAATCTGAGAATTCAGAGGCCAAAGTTTTCGACAGCAAAAAGGGAAAAAGAAAAGAAAAGAAGAACCGGGGGGAAGTTTTCCAACAGGCAGCGAGAGGGGCCGATTATTACCATTTTTGGGCAAGCTCGTTCCCATGCAAGCCCAACCCAAACCACAGCACTCGCACGGATTCCAGAACGTTTTTTCTTCTCCCCTCCACTTTTCTCTTTTTTTAAAGAGTAGGCTGGGGCAGAGTAGGTAGCTTGGACTATGTCCTGCAGCAATGTTAAGCTACTACATCTGTAATAATGTTATGGGATACCTTTTTTGACAACAAAAAAAACTTCAGAACTTCTCTAATAAACATCAAAATAGCGTTTTAGTTGTTCTGGAGACATATTCAACAATATATAGCCTATTCATTCAGATTGTTATAATTTCTGTAGGTCTAGCTACTGGCGTAATAACATGTGGTTGTCTCGTGTGAGCTTTCTTGAATAGGCTGGCAACGAGCCAAAAACAACAATCTATGCCAAACCATTTGAATTGTTTTTTTGTCTCAATGAAATCCATGTTTATATATTTGCATTCTCAAAAGGCTAATAAATTAATCCCACAACGGATACATCCGCATTTTAGTGTGGATAGTCTACCAAGATCGCCCATTCCTTTTCCGCAAAAGAATCTGCAAACTTGGTTCTTTCAACCAGAGCATCTCCGCAGTTAGCAATAACAAGCAGCGGGCGTCACTGACATCTGTTGCACGGGAAAGGTGGGCGGATGATCCCAGCGATACGTTCGAATTGCGCCGAGGGGCGGGCCTCGGCATACGCCACTTGAATGAGATTTTTACGCATAGACTGTTGTTCAAAAATGCCCGCAGAAGCGTAAAACGATTAGATGTACGGTAGCCCCCTATGAGGTGAATTTATTTACAATAATATATCATCTTGTTTTTTTATTTTTTTTATTTATTTTTTTTTCCAAATGTGAAGTAGAGTATTATTTGTTAAACAAATGCCAAATGATTTTGCGGATAGGCTATCTGACAATTTACACTTGAACTTCAGAGACAGTAATGTTCCATGATGCATCTATGAAACCATGGTCGATGTCTCAGACAATGTGCGCTAATTCTTTCCAAATCACGTATCAGTTTCAAAGTATGAACATGACTGATAGACAGTTACGCACTCATTACTCCCGTTGCGACATTCAGAAACCCGCTTCCTTTCAGACACCTTTTCTGTCCTTACCGGGCTGATTGTCTACTCTTAGAAGCAATTCTTCTTACCTTCCGCTGTTGTTTCTCCCATGCAGGATCCAGAAGAAGATCGCGGTCCCAGTCATCTTCTTGTTGCATGTAATCGTTTTCACCGCCGTCATAATGATCCATTTTGAGAGTGCTAGTTCCTAATATTCCCCGTTCTTCAGTGGCTTAGATGTTGCAGTTACTATGTCTGTTCCACACAAGATGCTGTGGATGAAATTAACACCCCCCTTGGCTGTCACTGTACCGTTCACTCTTTCTCCCTGCCTCTCTCGCTCTCGGTACTCTTGCCCCGTGTCCAAGCCTCCTTTTCTTTCGTGGCCTTCCTTTTTTACAGCCGCGCTACAGTGGCGAGTAGGCAGGACCTTGTCCACTGCCGACAAACGCCGAAACTTTGCTATGTAGAAAGAATAAACCAATGACGGAGGTTGTAACTTCATTGGTTGCTGTAGTAATTCCTACATCCCGCCCATTCCAGCAGAGCCTTTGTTCATTGGCTAATTTAGATGTCAGTATCAGGATTTAGTGTAGGTTGACTGCATAGGCTTGGTTGCTCGTCTCACGGATAGGTAATTTGACTGAGCTAAAAGTATCTCGCTGTTTGCCCAAGCGCGCAATTTGCATATTAGGACCATTAATTCCCGCCGTGGATATCGATCTAATATCTTAGGCTAATAGCAGTGTGCGCACCGGTGCCAGTTTGAACACCAGACCTCACTCTGTAGTGGGCTACCGAACATACCCACCTGGTACCACACCCGTCAGTCTTTTTGATCATGGTGTCAGTAGCCTAATCCTATAAGGAAACACCCTTCTTGGGAACGCCCATGCCTACCGCAGGGACGGAATGAATTTCTCCCTTAATTACACATCTTCAGGACTTTAACATATTTATACTGTTTGTTAAAGTTTAGAAGTAACCAAGTGCAAACATAAAATAAAGTTCACTAACAGTGACTGCACCATTTTGAACACAATATAGCATTACACTGGCACTTTACAGCAGGCGGGCAGTTAACGTTCAGTGATTGATAGACTAAGTACAGGCCTACTGTAGCCTGTGGTCATACCATGTGCATGTATCTTTCATCCAACTGGCCAGCAATGTTTTGTCCTGTCCTACTAGATCTATTTTCATAATTTATTGCACTATTGTTTAGTCAGTTTCTGTTTTAGGTTTACAAGATATACTAAAAAATAAGCAAGAAATTGACAAATTTATGCAAGGAATGAGTTTTGAAATGTGCTATTCCCGTAGGTGATAATTAGCCTATGTGTCAATGTCTTTTAAGGGTCTAATTCCAGGTGGAAGCAAGCGATATTTCCATTGCGTCAACCGTTCTTAACATTATTCTGTGATTCAGATGTTCAGATCAGCACTGGATAATGTTAGATCTGGGGCGCCCTGGCTCATCAACTTTACACTATTGAGGAACTCTCCTGGTGCAGTCACCGAGGCGATGCTCAGTCGGAATCCGCGTTGTCATGTCAGCGGCTAGCAACTACGCTACCAACAGCCTCTGCCTTGTATGGTAAAACTGCCCAGGCGGGCCGTACAAGCTACAGAGCGGCCCCGAGGAAGAGGCGCATAGGGAGGGCAGACCCTCGACTCCCGTACCCAGTTGATAGATGAAACAGGAGCTCTCTTCCTTATATGGACAAACTTCCAAGCGTCGAGTGTTTGGGAAAGTAGTGATGTCACGGAGAAGGAGTACAGACCGCCAGCTCATTCAGTAGGCTATTCCTTGCTTTGGGGAAGCGGAGTTCCTTTACTCCTTTCTCCCTCCCCTCTCTTCTCAGGAGAGCGGACAATGACTAAGCGCGGAAAAGAGTTGATCATTATGTCAAAGCAGCCTATTGCATACCAAGCATATATTTCCTTGGTGATACTCACGGTTAAGACATTAGCCTACAGAGAACTCTGAGATTTTGTCAGACGTTTCATCATCAAACAGTTTGGGTCCCATTTGTGTTTAGAATTTTGCACACCGTCAGTAAACCAAGTGTCTGTCCTCCAGTGTGCTTCAGGAAAGCACTAGTAAGGCCACATTAAAAAGAAATAGGTCGTACAGGAGCAATGATGCCACCATATGTCATCAAATGGAACAGTCTCAATAATTGGGAAAGTTATGTGTGTAATTTTGTCCTTTTTATAAACATGTAACATGTGAGTTACAACAGTGGTGCATGTTATGCCAAGCACATCTGTTCCTTGTCTGCTCTGGACAGCCTTAACGTTTCCATTTTCTTAAGACAAATGATGTTAGACAATTCCACTCTACCCATAACGTCATGATCTAATACCATATAAACATTTGGTGAAGATCAACTGAGATGAGGCAGTAATACAACTTGCAATATACTACTTGCACAACTATTTTTAATTTACTTTATTTCTGGTAGCAGTGAACCTTTTTCCTCTCATTTGAACCTGTGCCAGTCAAAGAACAGCTCACAGATGAAATCTGGAAACACACATACACACACACACACACACATACACACACTCAGAGGTACACATGATCAAAAAACACATTCAGCCTCTCATGAGAGAACAAGAAACAGGTTCACATATTTGTGAGGAAAGCTCACCATCTCTATCTCTCAGACTCTCTTCTCTCTCATACTGTAAGCATTCACATGAACATGAAAAGCAGATTCATTACGCGTCTGAAAAGTTATATCCTCTCAGAAGTCAAATAACATCTGTGAGAGCATATTTGAGAACTCAAACGCATATTTCCCATCATTGTCTTCCAACTCCGATTGTGTGGATATGTGTGGTCTTATGATGCAGGTGCTGGTCTGCTTTTCATAGGAGATAGTTTCTGCTGCTTTCCACGACTTTATCTCTTTTTAACATGAGTGAAGACTTTTTTTTAATTGTTAGAATTTAAATTTAAATTGTTTTAGACCAACACAACACCCTTTAGTAGAATGAAAGTTTAAATAAGTAAAATGTATTAATTCTTCGGAAACATTTTTAATGATGCTATTGGCTACAACTACCAACTTCCCCTCAAACAGAGGGCAAATGCAAATAGAATGTCCCACACAATATGTGCAGCACTGGTGCATCTGCTGTTATAATTTACAAGACATTTGGCGAGTAACATGAAAAAAGACATTGCAACTCTGCCATAAACTTGAATATGTACATTTACACTCAGCCAAAATGTTTTAATGTATAACCTCCCCAAGCATAAGCTGTTGGTGATTTAGTCTTAATAATAAAAAAGAAACCCAGCGACCTAAAATATATTTCTCCTTCACAATGACTGGGCAAGAGTCTGTGCTGAGATGCTCTGATAATGATTGATATTATATTATGATATTATATATGATATACTGTAGTCTATATAACTATTGGATTAGTTCCTGTCGTTTCTAATCTCAAACATCACAAAATATATAAATAATAAATAATAAAATATGAGCAAAAAATAACATTGACAGCCTACTGCTAATGCTATGTTTATGAATGTTTATGTCATCGAAAAACAAACCTTACAACCTCAGCAATCTCTTCACACAACCAATCAGTGACTCAGGCTGACTGAAACAGTTGAGGCCTGCTAAACTAAAACCATGAAGCACCAGGGTCCTCAGGGACCAGCTCAGGGCCCGGCTGCAAGACCAGGAGTCTGTTGTGCTGTGGAGGAGGGCTTGGGTCGGGCCCGACCCAGCGTGCTGTAATTGTGTCTGATGGGTCTTTGGCTACATCCCAGCACATTCCGGCAGTCTTCAGGCACAGACTTAAGGCTACGGCCTGCTCTCCCCTGCCCACTGCACTCTCAAGACCTTGTAAGGGATTAGAGCCAGGGCCAATGGGAAAATCCTTCTCTGACTCTTACCCTGCGGGATATCGGCTCGGCTCCTGTTCGGAGTTGGGAAGAAGGAGAAGGGGCACGGGCACTGGCACGGGAAAGCTCGACACGTGGGAATTTTTTTCAAAATTAATTTCAGGGAGGGAGAGGGGTAAAAAAAAGAGTGACATGTTTGTTATGAGGCAAAGGATGTTGTGTAAGGGTTATTGGGCAATTTGTTCTTTTTCACAAGATTCTGGATGTAATATTGAGGTGTGTGTTTTAGAGAGGAGGGGAGGAGAGGGCTGAAAGTTAAGAATGAGCTGATAAGATTTTGACTAATTGCCTGGGTGCACCATACTTAGCCTGTCCCAATGTCTTATTTATTGTTATCTTAATGTAGCACCACTTGGATCCATGGTGGAACGTTGTCTCATCTTACTTTATACTGTGTACGAAGCTGAAATGACAATAAAAAAAAAACACTTGACTAATGTGGGCGGTGAAATGAGAGGGCGTTTATTTCCTGCAGATAAGTGACCACTGCTGCCTGCTTCATGCCGCAGGTCACAGGCTGGGCAAGGCCCACTGATCCATGGACGCAGATAGGAAGACAGATTAGAACCGGATGTCTGCCACTATACCCATGAACGACACCCATCCAGGCCTTAAAGTAGACTCTCATCCCTCCTTATGGGGTGGAACAGTGCACCTAGGGACAACTGATGCCAGCCTACCGCCCCTCCCAGGCTTCACCACTCGGGCAACTGTGCCAGCAGGATGAGCTGGTGATTGTGTCATTTTCCTGTTGAGGTAAGAATGGCCAGAATGACAGCACGGCAGATACGAGCTGAAATATATAAAGGGGAAGACAATGACATCATACCGTTTCACCTGTCAGTCATGCCTTGTGTGCAAACATTCCACACATGCATGCTCGGGCCGGTGAGGGTGTGGTTTCCGTAATGGGATTGAGAGTAAGAGAAGCACAAAGGAATGAGAACGAGAGTGTGACCAGGGGGAGGTGGGGTTGCGGGTAGACAGAGATATGAGTCCTTATATGGTTTCCTTTGGCTTCTGTAGAAGCAGGTTGTAATCTTTTACAGCGTGCATGTCGGAGTACAGTCCAGTAAAGTAAAGCTGCTTTGTGTCAGACAACACTTAATAATAAATGATGTTCCTAAAAGTCATCCCTGCCAAGGCAAAAAAACGTCACATCCAGGCTGGCTCACAAAACACCAATTCTGACAGGCTATAGTGTAAAATGAATGATGCCTGGAGGGGGGAGTTGTGTATCACTTGACCCAAAGAACAGAAAACACCTGGATATTTTTGGGAGAGAAAAGACCTTCCAAACAAATCTTTAAAGCTGTTTATGTTTCCTGCACTTGCTGATAAAAATATCTGGAGATGTGTCTGGAGTGTACGGAATCCATTGAACACACAAATGCAGACACACACACACACACACACACACAATGAGGTCTGTTGGGCTGTTGCCAAAGTACAGTTAAACAATTAGGTCAATGAAATTTCTTCCATTATAGAAACAGGCTGTTTGTCACAGCAACACACTTACGACACCCAATTTAATCTTAGATTTCTTGTAAGAATTACAAAACAGGATCCTGGCTTTGGTCCCGATCGCATGCAGAAATAGCATCAGTCTTTCTTGGTTGTGAATCGGATCTGTAAATATTAGGATACTAAGGGCGTTGTGCTTAAGCAATGAGAGACCTTATTTGACATAGTCAAAAAAAATCCTGCCATGTAAGAGCTTAAGATCAGATTTGGAAACGTTCACCTGGAATTCCCCAGCCAGGCACATTTAAGGACTAATTTGACTAACTTCTAAAATAACTCTTTTTTTTTTTTTGTCAGATTCATCAAATTGATCTCCACTATTTTCTAACTGGGGAACTATTCAGCTAATTATGCTGTAATGACTCAGACCAAAGAAATCAATCTCAGAGCACAGCAGGGTGACTGTTGACCTCCAACATCCACGGCTGTTTGCACATCAGAATGACACTTTACCTTTAAGTGGCGGCTCTTTCAAATGACTTTAGTCAATGACAGACCTCTTAAACGAGGTGTGATGACAGTATGATTCAACATCTCTGTAGTGTCTGCGATGTTTAGGTAACAGCAAGGCCTCCAGTAAGAAGAGAACTGCAGATTACTACAAAGATCTTCAACCCTCTCAGTTTTAACCTTCGCTAGAGCTTCAAAGACAGTATTGCCATGGAAACAACCTCTACCAATAATCTCTGCCAAGTGACAGAAAGAAACACAGAATATACGAGCACGCAGAGAAAAAGTTAATAACAAATTAATAACACTGGGAATCACAACATGACAGAATAAGAATTTTAATGTACAACTCAAACAGATGGTGCTCAACAGGATTGCTATGGTAACAGAATTTTTCAACCAACCAACCAAAACCAATGGCCATAGCCTCATTTCAACAGCAAATCTCCACACACTGTCATACACACTCTCCTCCTCTCTCTCCTTTACACAAACATTCACACAAACACACACACACTTTCCGAGAAAACGCTGTCCATGGAGATAACATCCACAACTCTAACCATGCACTCATCTTGTTTTATAATGAAGTTAAACAAAATACGTGTGTCCCAATAGACTTCTTAAGTTCTAAGAGGCAAACCAAAGCTGTTTAGAATTTTCTTCTGTCAGCAGGAATTGTACTTTTCTGTTCATACAAATAAAAACAAAAGAACAATAATAATGTACCGCACACATATTTCTCACCAAACTAAATAATTAGCAAATGCTCAAATAATAAAAGTTATTTTTCCTCGCTGATTATTTTATTTATTTGTCCTTAATGTTTTTAGGGTTTTCTGGATGGTTTGACCACAGACCAGCGGACACAGCAGGGAGGGTGATCGTTTCCGGGGTCAGAGAGGAGAAGGTGCTAAACGAGAGATGAACGAATGAGAGTGCAGCGAACAAGAAAAGCAGCAAAAGCCATGTTTTACTTTTGGCAGCAGTGGATAACAGTTCTCAGGTTACGTCCGCTTTTAATGTCCAGTAATGTCATGACCTTCCTCTTTAAAAGGAACAATTGAAAACCAGACACCCACCCACCCTCTCAGTCACTCACACTCTCACTCTCTCTCACACACACACACACACACACACACACACGCAATACAAATCTTGTGCCCCCCACCCCCCCCAAAAAAACCCTTCAGAATTAGAAAACCAGAGGCAGTCTGACACAAAGTGACACAAAGTCAAATTCTCCCTCAAGTCTTTACATCTTCTCTGATGAAGAGTTGACCCTACTGACCCCTGACAAGTCCGTTCGCTCCCCCTCGCTGCGTCTGTCCCGCCTCTTGGAGCCTGTCGGGCCACCAGCGAGCTCTTCCACTGTGCCGGAGATTCCGGGAAGATTCTGGTCCTCAGAATTCCATGTGGGTTCTTCCAAGGCTGTCGAGTCCGTGCGAGATAGACCGAGACTCTCCAGTCCCGTTGTCTCTCTGCCGCTCCCGCACCCCCGGGCTTCACCGCCACCCTCTCCCACGTCGGACACACACTTCAGCTCACTGTCTGACGGGGAAGGGCTCCTGGATGACACCCGTCCACAGAGCCTGGTCGCTGGGCGTTTAACGGGGGACCGGACGGGGCTGGTGCCGGCTTCACCGTCTTCGTCCAGACGGCGGCGCCGCCGAGGGTTGGGGCCCCCCGTCTCACCGGAGGACGACTCCGAGGAGCTGGCGTTGTCGATGGTGATCTTGGGGTAGCGGCAGGGGTCGAGCGTGGCGTAGAGGTCCTGTGCAGTGGTCGGGCGCGAGTCGTCTGCGTCGCGGCTGGGCAGGTGCATGCGGCCGCGCCGTCTCCTGCGGGCCACGTTGCGCTGGCGGGTCTCTGAGCGACGCCTCTCCTGCCGCTCCTCTTCCTCCCCCTCCTCCTCCTCCCCCGGACCCTGCAGCTCATGCAGCTGCTGCTGCTGCTGTTGTTGCTGCTGCTGCTGAGGTGCGCAGCTGGAGGAAGAGGAAGGGCTCCAGGTGGAGGAGGAGGAAGAGGAGGGCGAGTCGGAGCCCAGGTGGCGGAAGAGCTCGGAGCGGTCCAGTGGAGGGCTCGGTGAGCGCGGGCGCGGCACTGGGTTGAACCAGAAGCTGCTGGAGTCCGAGTCCTCGTTGGCCAGATCCAGCATGAAGGCTGAACGCCGGCGCCGCACGCCCCCACCACCACCACCACCACCACCACGCCTCCTCCGCGGGAGACCCTCGCCGTCCAAGTCCACCTCCTCATCCTCCTCCTCCCCCTCGTCCGACAGCTGCGCCACCAGCAGCGACGCGTTCTCCGAGCTGCTGCTCTGGCGGCCGTCGTCCTCGTCGGTGACGACCCGGGTGATGCCCAACGAGGGGTCGGCTAGCAGGTCGCCAGCCTCTCTCGCACCGCTCGTGGCACCCGAGCCCGCAGCAGCTGCCGTGGTGGAGCGCGTCGTACGTCGCCCCCTGGTGTGCAGCTGCAGGATTGCGCCCTCGCTCAGGTCGCTGTCCGAGTCGGAGCTCCAGCCTTCAATCTCGCGGCGCACCAGCGAGTCAAAGAAGGCCATCATGCGCGGGTCCTCCTGGATGGACTGGCTGACGTAGTCGTGCGTCAGGCCGCTGTTCAGGACCAGGCTGATGTACTCCTCGTGGCTGTACAGGCTCCGCGACTTGTCCTCCACGCGGCCCTCCAGGTCCCCTATACTGTCAGGCTGCTGATATGGACTCCAGACCTGAGAATGAGAGAGAGAGAGACACTTGATCAGTGTAGATGATCAATATATTGTTTAATGTCTATTCACATACTGTAACCTGAGAAAAGAGGGTATCCTTATATAATTGTTTTACATTCTTATCCTAATAAGAGGTTACTTGGTTAGTAATATGCTTAGGGTCAGATTTCTTGTGTTAGAAGAAGAAGAGAAAAAACTTATCAGAACAAACAAATATTTTACTTTCTACCAGTATTATAAATGCATTACTATTCATTCAGTTAATGTTATATAATGTTATATAATGTTATATATTACCCTGCATGATTGCTTTGGCAATGCAAACTACTTTCGTCATGCCAATAAAGCACCATTTGAATTTGAGAGCGAGAGAGAGAGAGAGAGAGAGAGAGAGAGAGAGAGAGAGAAAATAAGAAAGAGAGAAAGATGGATGCATACAGAGACAGAGAGACAGACAGAGAGCAAAAGAAAGAGAGAGAGATGAATGCATACAGAGACAGAGAGAGAGACAGGCAGAGAGCAAAAGAAAGAGAGAGAAAGATAAAGTACAGAAAAAAACAGAAAAACAAAAAAAGAAAAAGGAAAGAAAGAGGGGGAGACAGAAAAGTAGATTGGTAGAAGTAGATTGGTAGAATAATGGCATGGGAAGCGACGGAAACGAGGGTGAAGTTAAGATAGTCAGGTGTGTTTAAAAATCTTTAAGAAAACGATGAAAACCAGAAGGAGAAACAGAGACGATCTGTTGGTCAACCCCTCAAACTATTAAAAAGCATCTCACTCTGCAACTTAACTGAAAACATGTTGTGCAATCTCAACTTCAAGTAGCTGTTTGCACAGAATAAACCCAGCGTAACACCTAATGAAAACAACTCAGACAAAGTTGTGACAAGACACTACGCAAACATGCCCCAAACATGCCCCTGTGCAAGATGACAGGTAAAGCACAGAAACTGTGGGGTACTGGGACAAGAAAATGTTGATATTTTTATGTGTTAAGGATCCCATTTCTTTAAAAAAAATCGTAAGTGGGGGGGGGGAATAACAATGCTGTGAGAACGTCATCACAGAATAACTTCAGTTAGTCACTTAAGTTCCACTAAACACCTGGCCGGAGAGATAAATCATTAACACACACATGCAACTCTCTTTCTCAGCAAGCACAGGCACGTCCTCTGACGGGTTGAGAGAGAAGGAGTGCGTCAAGTCTGTGTGTATGCATGCGTGTGGGTATGCATGTGTGTGTGTGTGTCTGTGTGTGTAATAACAACTGAAGAGAACCTTTAACTGTCTGACTGAAAGCCATCCTCACTTACACACTCACCAGTGTGTCAGAGATGGCTGCTC
>JAGFZM010001218.1:0-30849 GCA_017657215.1 Limnothrissa miodon
GGGTCCAAATGTTGCAGCAGCATCATTAGATATTATGGGAGTTTCAGAAGTGTGCAGAGGGAATATAGCAGACAGGTGAATTATTAAAGAATTATGGAACTACTGCACATTGTATAACCCTCTTCTCATCCGTCCCATGCAGATGGAATCATCTGAGGAGAGCCGGCCCACCTCAACCTCCTCAGCTTCTACTCTTGAGCCAGTGTGGGAGCGGCTGCCTACACTCAAGTCTCCACCTAAAGTTGCTTCACCTAAAGTCACCCCACCTAAAGCTGCTCTGCCTGAAGTTGCTTCACCTAAGGTTGCTCTACCTAAAGTTCCTCCAGCTAAATCTACTCTGTGTAAAGTTGCTCCAACTAAAATGGCTCCTCTTAAAGCCACTCTGTTTAAAGTTGCTCAAAATAAAATTGCTCCTCTTAAAGATGCTCCGTCTGAATCTCAGAATCAGATTGCGCTTCCAAGGATCCAAATGGCCGAGCAGCAAACTCTGAGAGCCCGGAGTACTTCAGTTATGTCAGTCACTAACATGACATCAACACCGTCACTGACATCAACTGAGGCCATCTCTTCCGAAGCCCCCTTTTCAATTCCTCTAGATCCAGCCAACATGAGATTCACAGGAATGCTCAAAAAACGCGATATAAAGGGCTTGATTATGCAGCTGATTGTCGTCAACAGCAAAAGGAGGCTGCGGGAGCTAGATGTCTTTAAGCTGGACACCAAGGGTCTTCCAGCCAAGATTGAACAACTGAGGAGAGGCCATGATGTGATGATCAGAAAAATGGCCAGGCGGGACAGGAGAAGGTACGGAGAGCCTTTGCAGGAGACCAGCCAGGAGACTGAAGAGCAGAAGGAGAAGGAGGTTGTTTCAGTGGCCAGTGCAGAGGGCAGTGGTAGTGAGAGTGCAGAGGACGAGGACAGCAGCGATGAGAATGAGGATGACAGCAGCAGCAATGAGGAAGAGTTGGCGCCAATAAAGCAGATTTGGAGATTCAAGGAGCTGATATTAGACACTAAAATAAAAATGAAATTATTGAAAGAGCAGGAGAACGACCCAAAGTTGTCTTACAAATGGGAAAAGAGAATTTTGGAGGTGAAAGAGAAGGAATACCAAAAGAGTAAGAAAGGCATGCTGCCTGAGGAGAAGGAAAAGAAAAAGGAAGAGCTGAAGTTGTGGAAGGCCTGTATGAAAGATAAACTGAAGAGGGCTGAAGAGAAGCTGGAAGTGGAGAAAGCCAACCTGGAAGCAGAGCTGAAAATGCACACAAAGAACTTGAAGATAGCAAAAAAGTTGAGAGAAAAGGAACTTAAGGTTCTGAGGAAGCAGGAAAAGCAAGAAGCGAAGGAAGAGAAGCGCATGATGAAACAGATCAAGGAGGAGGAGAAGAAGATGGCAAAGATGATGGCTAAACAACAAAGAATGCAGAAGAAAGAGAGGAGTGAATAAAAAAAAGGCCCAATATAACAAAACTAAATAGAGAATCGCATCAGCAATAGATTGCAGAGGGAAAGAGAGAGAGAGAGAGAGAGAGAGAGAGAGAGAGAAATGTATCTGAATGAATATCCATGTTGTAGCAGCAACCATTTTAAACCATGGCTGTATCAAGACAAACTAATATTCACAGATGGCTGTAACTACAGTAACTTTGTAATAACTGTATAAATTGTTCCTATGGCCAAAACTATAACAGTTTAGAATGTACATTAATGAATTAGAATGAATTAATTTTAGGTGAAACAATAAAAACACGTTTCTTATATTTCTTATATTGTTAATGATCTATGAAATGTATGAATATGAAAGTATGAATAAAACATGTTTTAGATGAAATCCTCTATTGTCAAGTGTTCTCCTCCCCGATCTCAGTGCAGCCTTTGACACCATCTCACACTCCATCCTCCTCCATAGGGTCTCCTCCATTGGCATTAATCACACCCCCCTAGACTGGTTTCAATCTTATATCTCTGGCCGCACTCAGTTCATCCAACTCAAGTCCTTCAGATCCCTACCTTCCCCTGTCTCCTCTGGTGTGCCCCAGGGCTCTGTCCCTCACATTACTGTCCTTTTGGACTTCCGGTTGTGAAATGAGGTAGGTGCATGTGAAGCTCGCCGCGTCTCCGTAGAAAAATGAAATGCTAATTAAACAGGTCTAAGTTACTGATCTGAAATTATCATCTCAGACAGATTGTGCACTTAAGTCAACTCTATGCAGTCTAAAAAATCTAGTACAACGAAAAGACCTAGACAAGTGCTTTCCTCGAGTGAGACGGAAGAGAGCCATCCCTCCAAAGGAACGTGAGTGAGTCAAGCATGTTCAAAGCTACACTATGAGGCATCAATTAGTTATGCTTTTATGTTCCACGTTTGTTTATTTTCGTGTGTAATGTTTGTCTTGGGAGGGGAAGGGTAAATGGGTACAAAGGGATGCGGTAGGGAAACAAGAGCGTTTGGCGGTCGTGGCGGTGCGCGCCGGTGGGTGGCGTGTGTGCGGCGGGGCCTGGTCGCTGCCGAGGAGTGAGTCTCGCGGCGGGGATTGCTGGGTCCCGTTGTGTGCGCTCGGCCTGAAGGAGCATGCCGTTGTGCCGGCCGAGCTTGCAACAGAAATACTCAAATACCATACCAAGAATGGGCTTTGAAGGTATAGGTAGTGATGACAAACATCTAGACATGGGTGATAACATAAATTTTAAAACCTACACCATTGACAAAATGATAGACACAAACGACAAATATAATTTCTCTCTCTTCCACATAAACATTAGAAGCCTGAATACACACCACATGGAACTTGAGTCCCTTCTTTCCACTGCAAACCACTGTTTTGACATAGTGGGTTACAGTGAGACTTGGCTTAATGAGAACTCTCATCTAGAAAGTTTAAACATAAGTGGATACAACTTAATAGTTGAAAATAGAACTGACACTGTAAGTGGCGGAGTATGCCTTTATATAAACTCTAAATATGGTGTTAATGTTTGTGAGGATTTAACTGTGAATGATGGCTATTCTGATTCACTCTTTATTGAGTTAAACACTGAAAATGCAAAGAAGCTTATCATTGGTATCATTTACAGACCACCAAGCTTTAACCCAGACATTTTTAGATTAAAACTAGAGGAAACACTACACTACATCAATGAGAGAAATCGAGATTGTATCATACTTGGCGATTTTAATATCGACATCGCAAAAGATGATACAACTAAAAATGATTTTGTAAACACACTACATTCTTTCTCTTTCTTTACTACTATTAATAATTTTACAAGAGTAACAAATCAAAGCAGAACCATCATAGACAATTTTATCACAAACATTAAAAAGGCAAACATTGACTCTGGTGTAATTTTTGCGGAGATCTCAGACCATTTACCTATTGTTCTTTTTATGCAACTCTCAAACAAATTGAAATTTTGTTTACATAAAGAAAAAGCCAAGTTCTTAAATGTAAAAATACTGACTAATTCATGTGCAAAATTGCAAAAGAAAACATGGGATCACATCTACAACTGCTATGATTCTGATGTAGCCTACACTTACTTAAAGCCTCTATGTGTAGGATTTATCTTCTATTTATCTTCGTCTTTTATCAAAAATATATTTTTTATTTTAAAAATATAATGTATAACGATGGTAATTACCTCCATGAATAAATTGTAGTGTTCCGGTAAACTTGGTAATTTCCATTTATATATAGATATGGCTGGGGACCAAAGAAGAATATCCATTTTGCGCCGCCATTTTCAAAAGTACGGGTTCTTGTAGGGGAGAGCAGTATCGTATATTCAGCTCCGCCTTTCGCGTTTCCGCTCAGAGACTGAGTAGCAGAAACTGAGATAAGAGCGAGCGAGCGAGCGTTCGGCCTCCGTAGCAAGAAATTAGGATTGTGGGATGGGGAGGGCTAATACATTTTATTCAAACGTATGCAGTATTCCACTTCGCCGATAGATGGGGAATTCTGATACGATCCTACACATAGAGGCTTTAATTAAGGATATAACAATCTCGATGCAGAGCACCATTCCAGAGAAAGTTGTTGCAAATGGGACTAGAAATAAAAAAGCTTGGATTACGAAGGATATAAAAAAATATATTTCTTATAAAAACAATTTAAATAAACGTTACATTAGAAATCCATCTGAAGAAAATAAACTGAAATTTATACAATGTAGGAATAAAGTTACACACATGATTAGAAAGGCCAAACGAAATTATTTTACAGAACTTTTGGTTAAATCCCAGGGAGAAACCAAACACACTTGGAAGGTGCTAAATAAAGTTCTTGGGAGGGGCTCAACAAACTCGGTACTACCGGATGACTTACATAGTAAGAGAACCTTGATGGCAGATGATGCTAACCTTGCTGAAGCATTAAACTCTCATTTTGTATCCATCGGAGAAAGACTTGCCCAGAACATAGTCGAACCTTCGAATGTCTCCTTTAGCCACTTCTTACAAGATGGTCAACCACACTCCTTTTATTTAATGCCAACAAATTGTATTGAAGTAGCTGACACCATCAGGAGTATGAAAAAATCTCAGTCATCAGGAACCGGGTCCAATCTGTAGCACTATATTAAAAGCTATTGTTAATGAAATTGCAGATCCCTTGGCCCATTGTATTAATTTGTCATTGTCATCGGGGTCCTTCCCCAAAATGGCCAAGATTGCAAAAATTGTTCCAATTTACAAGTCTGGTGACAAAAATGACTTAAATAATTACAGACCTATTTCAATCTTATCTTCGCTCTCTAAAATCTATGAGAAAATTGTATACACCAGACTAATTAAGTACTTAGACAAATTGAATATTCTTGACTCCTCTCAATATGGTTTCAGGAAAAATAGAACTACATGTATGGCGGTTCTTGATCTAACAGAAAATGTGTATGATGCAATTGAAAAAGGTGATCTTTCTGTTGGTATATTCTTGGATCTGTCTAAAGCGTTTGATACGATTGACTATGATATTTTGTTTCACAAACTGTACTTCTATGGCATTAGAGGGGTTGCATTGGATTGGTTTAGGAACTATCTGTATGAGAGAAAACAATATTTAAGGATAAATGGTAAAGAATCTAGCAAGAAAAACATCAATCATGGCGTCCCCCTAGGGCCACTACTAGTCTACATCATCTATATGAATGATTTTATCCATTCATCAAAACTATTTTAAAAAGTACTTTTTGCGGATGATACAAACCTGCTCTTATCACATCAAAATCCGATTGTGTTACAATCAATTGTAAACGAGGAGTTGGAGAAAGTAAATCTGTGGCTTAAATGCAACAAACACACGGAAACACTTAGAAAACATGTGCCTCACCATTGACGGACAAGTAATGAAAAGAGTAAAAAACACAAAATTCTTGGGAATTCACATTGATGAACACTTAAATTTTAAATATCACATAGACCAACTCACCAGGAGACTATCTATGTACTCTGATCTTGTATAGATCGCTATTTGAACCTCACCTATTTTACTGTAATATCATTTGGTGTAACAGTTTTCCAAGCTACCTGCATAGATTACAATTGCTGCAAAAGAAGGTTATTCGTACAATTTTTTGGTCACATTTTGGAGATCATACTGGCCCTCTTTTTGAGAGAGCAGGCATATTAAATATCACTGACTTAAATGTCTTCTTAAATTTATGTACTATATATCATGTTGTAAACCAATCCAATGCGTGTTTGCATGAACTAGTGCCTGTCTGCGGTCCCCTGCATGAATACAATACCAGACATAAACTTCTGCTGTGGGGGGAAAAAACGGAAACATAAAGTCGCCAACTTGAGTGTCACATGCAGGGGATTCCAATTATGGAATAAGTTGGACAATGAGGTTAAGATGTCAAAATCATTGTATCTCTTTAAAAAGATGCTAAAAAAGAATCTCATATCTAAATATGTTTAAATGTTAATTGCCACTGTCATGCGATAACATAAGGATTTAGTATGATGGTTGTAAACTGTAACTTATTGTTTCTCCTACCGTGGGTGTGTCTTGGGGGGGTTGGGGGGATGGAGGCACTGTTGCCCTGTAGTCCATGTCCTGGTGGGCACTGAGGCAATATCTGGGGAATGTGTTGTTATGTTATTTTATGTTATGTTATGTTAAGTCTCACTTTTATTTTGAGGCCTGGCTTTCTGTGTCTGGGTGTCCCCGCAGTCAAGCGGCTAAGTGCGGCTTTTTGGGGCCTTCCTTTTCAATGGCTTGCCTGCATGTGGAAGAATAATTAACCATGTAATAGGAATGCAAGATACTGAATAAAAACGTATCGTATTGTATCGTATTTTAAATAATTTTACCGTTGTTTTTTGAAAATGACGTCAAAGGTAAGAGACAACTCCACGAAGTTCTTAATTTTTCGCTGTTAGCAGAGGGATGGCAACAGCCGTTTATCATCGTTACAATGCATCTAAAAAACACACCCAGACGATGTTGCTACTCATTTTATTGATGAAAAACAAATGCCTAGGTCCTCGTAGGTCAGACACTGCCGTATATGTTGTTTTGTTAATTGAGCCATTTATTTTCCCGTAGTGGTTTGCCCTTAGGAATCGGAAGTAGGAAAATGCTAAGCTTCAGCATACGTGGTAGAATGACATGGTTTACTTGCCAACTCTATTGTTTCAATTGTTTCAATTGTTTTTAACTACCGTATAATACTACAATATAAAGCTACCATTAACTACTGTGACTCCTTATTATTCTTAACCCTTATAACCTTAAATACCTTAGCAACTGATAACTGTTAGTTGGTGACTTAGTATAGTTAGCATTCTTAGTATAGTTAGCATGTTAGCATTAATAGCCCTAAACTATGGAACATCCTCCCACTTGCACTACAAAACTCAAAACGCACCTTTTTACCCAGGCTTTCCACCCTTGACCGTGATTTTACTTTGTTTTATTTGGTTTTATCCCTTTGTGTCTCAGGGCAATATATGTTGCTAGTATGTCTCTTATAACTGTCAATTGTCTCTACATGTCTTTTTATGTGTTGCTATTATGTCTCTTATAACTGTCAACTGTCTCTACATGTCCACTTGTCTATTTTAATATCTACACAGTGTCCTTGGGTATCATGAAGGGCGCTTCATATAAAATGTAATATTTATTATAATGTTAGCATTATTAGCATTGTTAGCTTAGTTAGCATTTATATTACTTAACATCAGCTAAGTTCACTGAGTACTACTGTTTGTATAGTTAGCATTGTTAGCATAGTTAGTATATATGCTAATTAATATCAGCGGAGTCCACTGAGTACTACCGTTTATATAGACATATGAATTATTTTAATTTTTCAACTGCTCAACTGTCACATACACTCACTGATGTCATTACAATATAAACTCTAACCTTTTGGTTGCAGCAAAATAAAACTAGAGATAGATAGATAGATAGATCTATCCATCTATAGATCTATCATTAAAATGAGATCGGAAAAGAGAGAGAGAGCTACATTGTTTTGTGTAAAATCAAAAACTGAGTACAGGCTAAAGGGAAGTGGCGTAGTGTCTCTAACTAAGGCAGGGTTTCCCCTATGTACATTTTACTGTGGCGGCTCGCAGCACCTCAATTCTTGCCGCTGCAGACTTTTCATTGCTTATGTATTTGACTCTACACCAAAGATACTGAACCCTTATCAACCATCTCTGTCGACACATTTCTCCGCTGCTCCCTAAGTCTTTGCGTCTGGAGTGCAGTTCCACATGCATACTCACTGGCCCCCAGCCCACACTAAGGTCTCGCTGAGGGTTCTGATTGGACAACGCTTCGCCTTGCCTGCTTTGTTGAGTTGGTAATCAGCTGATAGACAGCAGACGTTACTTTCTCCAGTGTTACTTAAAATTACGTTACGTAAGGCTACATTATTAAGACGTCTATTAGGACTCCCGGTCTTATGTGCTAGAGTGTTAGTTCATAAATTTAAGCAGAGGTGTCAAAAGTACTGACATTCCTTACTCAAGTAGAAGTATAGATACTAGAGTTTTAAAAGACTTTTGTAGTATCAACTTAAAGTTTTTACTCGAGTAAAAGTAAAGTATAGGGTTTCAAAACTACTTAAAGTATAAAAGTAAAAGTAATCTGCGGGAGAAAAAAATCAGGCAATTTGGCCTAAAATCAAAATCTCGATTAATTGAACATTTTAACTTGATTACAATTCATAAACGATTATTTTATTTATTTACTTATTTTACCCTCATAGTTCACTGACAGTACATATGCTCACATATTACAAGTGAGAGATTATTGAATGAAGGGTGCATTACTTGATTTTAAAATAATTTAGTTGCCATCTTTAGCTACTTCACGCGAGACATCACGTCATGTGACATTTCAAAATTCCAAACTGTTAGTAAGCTAGGCTGTGCTGATGCATACAACTTCATTTCAATTTCAAAATATTTTTTTTTTTTTAACTGCGAAAACTGTGAATTTCCAGAGCGTGTTACTCCACACTCGGCAATCAACTCCTCCTTCCCCTAAAGATGGCAGCTAAAGTAACAACATTTCCGGACAGGTACTGGCTCGTTAAAATTCATTCTAGACTCTCTATCCGACCACATGAAGACCTCGGGATACTTCGGTTTGGCTTTAGGGACCCTCTACTCACTACTACAGTACGTAAGTGTAATGTTGTTTGGAACTGTAGAAGAGGTATAAAAATAGCGTTTTATAGCGGTGGAAATGATATGCCCGGGTCACTTCCAGGCTAATGAGTTTTGGCTCAAAACGGTAAAATATAACTTTCTCAAAACACATCCGAATTACATGATTTTGATGTCAACTCAACGTATGTACTCCCAATCATCTGTAAATTGATTAACTAAAGTGTATTTTACTCCGGATGATTGCTGTAAGAACTGAATTGCTGATGATATGAAGTATATTTAAGTATTGTGGAAATACATGATTGTCACTGGATTACTTTTTAGAAATTAGAAAGATTTTTTTTTAGAAATCAGTAATTAGATTACTTTTGAACTGAGTTATTATCAGTAATCTGATCATTTTTCCAGAGTAACTTGCCCTCAACACAACTTTTTACTTGCACACACAATTACATATACACATATATCACAGACACACACATATACATACACATTCAGACACACTTTCTCTCAATCCCTGTCTCTCCCACACACACGTTACATCCTCCTGTCTCAAGGTGTTGTAGCTTCGTCTTGCTTTGTGCTGTCTTGTGTGTTTATGGTTCTCAGGTGTGACCTATCTGAGGTGTGACCATCTGCTATCTTTACCTGGTCAAGACCCTGGTTGCCTCCATGTTCATTTGGCAAAAAATATGTTTTCAGTGCAGAGATTTAAGGTTAGCACAAGTTGCAGGTCATACTGATATGCTACTAACACACATTGTAGTGAATGAGAAACAGGTACTCTGAGAAATTATTTTTCAATAAAAACCATTGATGCAAACTAGTACATCTTATTAGAGATAAGGAGTGTAGAGTAGTGTAAACATACAAAAATAGTAGTATGTACTCTGTAGCTGTGTTAACACTATCGGGCCAGGTCAGCCCAAGGTCATTCTTGGGTGAATTGGTGCTAATGACCCAGTGCCACTGGCCTCTGGCCGTGCATTCACACTGTAGGGCTACAGTCGTGTTTCGCAGACGCTTAAAACCGTCACGGTCACACCGTCGATTTTAAAGGCCCACTGTGCAACATTTTTCATTTAATTAATCCATTTCATACTGTTTAGGATGCTAAATTGAGTCATTACACGGCGAACGAACGGTGTAGAATGCGCCACTGTGGCCTGTAGCGGTAGGAGTTGCAATGTTCAGCAGCGCAGACCGCCTCCAATAGAATGCAGTGCAATACAATGCAATACAATACAGCGGTCTTTAGAAATTTGTTTAGTATTACAGCCCCGAGAAACTTTTGTCAAAGAATGGAATGAAAAAGTGAGACTGAGATGTAGTGCAGCCAAACAATTCTGAAATGTGAGATGGGTGTCAAAATTCTTCTTGTTTTGCCTTCTTTATTAAATGTTCTACTGTTTAGGGAGGGAGGGTAAAGACATAATTTCATTGTCATTTTTTTAAAAACATTTTCTGTGAATTATTTTAGCTTTTGCTAAAAGGTTCATATTGCCTGTGGTGTCATCAATGAGTGCATGTGAGATACAAGCAGTTAGGATTAGATCAGCAAAGAGACAGAACTGTGTTGGTTTATGTAAAGCTGCCAGAAGGGGGACTGAGTTGTGTCTCGTTTTGCATTACCTACTTTCTCTGATCAAGCCTAGATATTTTATTTACAGGAGAATGGTGTGGAGGCAAATTATTTTTACTTGATATAGAATCTCAGAGGTCTTTATGTTATTTAATGTATATTTTAGAGATTGTGTTGAATGATGACAGTGTAGCACATTTCCAAATGTAATTGCAAAAGGCTTCTTAAACCACTTTTTTTTGTGGATTTTTTTCTGTCTCCAAAAGAAAATGATAAAGGCAAAGGGGAGAAGAGTGAGATGCAATGAGACATTTTATCGTAGGGGCCTAAACGTTTGACTCAGTTGTGGGATTAGGGAAGTCTCAGATGGTTTCCTCTCAGTGTTGAATGTTGTGGTCTAGATTTTAGATCAAATATAATTAAGTAATTGTGAAGTCACTTGCCATTTGATGGTTTGAAATTGTATTTCTTGATGCTGCTTCAAATTAATGACATACTGTACTAAAGTAATTTTTCATGACTTAGCGTAGCATATATACTTGACATAAACCATGTATATGCAGGGGACAAAATAATCAACAAAATAAGGGGAAAATGTAAAATGTACTTTCACATGTTGTATAAGTTCATAGTTAATAAAATAGACCTATAGTTCTGACAATAAAAACAGACTTGCGTTTGGCAAAATGTCCATGGGAGGGCAGCAGAGGTTTATTTGTGAACTGCTAACGGAACTTACTTTCCTTCTTCTAGTCATTCACCCACTACAGAGCTGCAGTATATTTAGTGGAGGGGACAATGATTTAGAACCTGTTAAGTTATATGGTAAATATAGAATACACTTGTGAGGAAATGTTTAACCATTAACAATCCAAATCAGGTCGTTGTTTTCCTTTTGTGGTTCATGATCATTTGTAAAATCAGTTAAAGCACTTGTAGGTTTATTGATATATTTCTTCATCCTGAGCCAGCGGCGAGATGGAAAGTGGCTTGTATACAAATTGGAGACCATTTGGTTAAAGCCAGAGGTGTGGGCAGGAGGCCTGGACAGTAAGTTCTATGGTAAGTGTACAAGGCTGAAAGGGTTGGGATGTAAGTTGTAATAAGAGTTTTTTATGAGACACAGCTGCAGAAATATATTTTTGTAAGTGCTACCTGAATCCATGCAGTTATATGTGTTATTTACACAGTGGAACTGCTTGGGTTATAACTAAATCACAGAAATAGACAAATATTTTGGCAGTGACACACTTTGTCGCTTTAGTAATTTTTTTCATATTTTATTTTAAATATTTCAAAAAAAAAAAAAAAAACATTTTTATAATTATAAGTATTGTTAATGAGCATTGTTTCTTTAAAACTAACCATTGTCAACGCATGAATTAGTTCTTCCCCTTATATCTAGCAGTCACACTTTAGTCCTAATGCTAAAGTGATTTAGGTTGGCCTGTACTGCTGTGCTCATTCCCCTGTGTTGACCATATATGGTTGTACTTAAATGGTGTTAGCTATTCATATATTTCAGGACCAAAATTCTGTGAAAATCGTTATTTGTACCTATATGCAAATAAAGCGATTTGTGATTCATGTCACAACCTAAATCACCACAGCAAAATCTTTTGGAGAAACGTTTTTGAATGAAAAAAATGTCACTGCTAAAACCTATAAGAACATATATATATATTTTCCCACATTCACATTAGCACAATAGACTTCTATAAGTCCTAAAGTGAGCATCTCTTTTATTATGCAATAGTGCAGAGTCATGGCAGTGTAGGTCGGAAACAAGCTCTCTGTCCTGCTCTACTATTGGTCTGTGCTAGCGCAGCACCTGGCTCGTAAGCTGCTCGTTTTTCTGCCAGATGGCACCTCTCACCGAACACCTGGTTCATCATTGGGATTCCTCCACCCTGCTCTGGTTCGATCTGCTTCCACCATATCAAATGATTGCAATAATAATTCTCCATCCTCCTGCAGCTCTTATGTCACCTCAGTAGAACAAACGCTTATTCCTGCACATTTGGGCTGTGGCTTGGTGCCAGTCCCCCGGCATGGGCTCGCCACTGCTGCTCTCACTCTCACTCAGTGTGTCTTTGACACAGTCAAGGAGATCTCTGTTGTGAGGCCATTCTCACTTCTTTCTCACCTATGTCATCAGTGGCCAGGTGTATTTAACATTGTTTACTGACAGGTATCTGAATTGCTCAAGGTTGACATGAAATAAGAATAGACTGTGTTATCCATATCACACCTCTACACTACATATGCAGTAAACTACAGGGATTTCCCAGGGAAGACGCCCAGGACTGCCTTCCCCAGTATACAACGGCCTTTCCAAAGAAACACTGCATGGAAAGCGACCAAGTTCAAATCTGTCTGTTCACAGTGACAGCAACTCTTCAGAAATCAAAGCTGATGGCAGTGTGCACCAGCTAAAAGCTCCAAATTTACATTCATTTCGAGTTGAAGCTTCCTATTTCAGAATCTAAATACAATTGGAAAAGTTTATTTGAAATAACTCAAATAATTGAGATCAAATTAATTGCTGAGATGACACAAGCATTTAGTGCATTTAGAGCAGTGGCCAATCACTCCCTTGGACGTTTTGCAGAGCCGAATAGCAATTTTGTTTCTTTGTTTATTCTATGCCTGTATGCAGCTGAGCGCATCCAGTAATATAAGATAGGTGGTGTTGCTGAAATGAATGGTAATTACAGCCCAGACAAATTGGAACGAAGGAAACCCAACTTACTTTCTATTATGAGATAGTATTATTCTTGGTTAATAATCCTTTTATGCATGATTGAATTTTGATAGGCTGTCTGCATGATAATTGTGCTTAATAAAGCATTACGTATGAAGGCTTGTTTGGCTTTTTGTGGTGGGCCCTATCAGTGATACTTATTTGGTCCAAACATGATGGAAATATAGGACACATTATGGACTTTGCAAATGTGGACACGAATAAATTTGGCATCTACTAATTCCAATATTATGCATTAGCCTATTCCCAGAAAATAGTTGTGCTTTGGGTCCAGTTTTAACTAACTTTGCATGTGAAAACAGTACTGTTTCTCCAGATAATATAAAGTGTAATGAAATGTAGTGCCTAAAATTTCCAATGTTAAATTACTATATAGGCGACATTATAAAAATTATTATTCATTTTGGCAAATACAATTATGCAGGAGGGTCCTACAAAAATGCTATGTGTTGTATCAAACTTTGGGCGTAATTTACTATTCTCCAATTATTCACGATTTTCACGGTATTGTTAATAGATTCCAGCCATGAAGACTGGGGCGCGGAAAGGGTGCGTGTGGAGAGAGATCCATTAATGCCAGGGATCAGATCTCAGCCTTTTGTTTAAGCAGACTTGTGCAATGAGTTAATAGGCCTGCCCACCGCCCGTAAAAAGCGAGGAGGAGTGCACATGCAAACGAGGTGTCAATAAATGAACGCGGGACAAAGAGGTAAAACATACAAGGTCTGAGGCTCAGATAAAAGCGAACAGATGGGCACAGACGGCACCAAGTGGACGGGCGTGGTGTATTTAGCTACTCCTTGAAGCAGTCTGGAATAACGGGAAAAAAGAGCATGTCTTCTATCAAGACATCTCAAACAGTGATTTCCCAGTAGTTCAATTTTTACACATGGCTAGTGCAAGTCAGCATAAATATCTCCTACCACATTTCGCTGCATGATTCTTCAGTGTGTACTTAACCTCTTAGCTTACACTGTGGCCTTATAGGATGCTCAAACTCACCCCTGCAATAGGATAGTCAACGTTTTGGGAGAGCTACAAGCGTCGCGAAGAGTTTTGGACAGGTACATGAACGACCACTCGGTGGCGCGCATGCCCTCATTTGCAAAGGGAAGTCGCGTCAGTTCCACTAATGAGAGTTGGAAAACTTAATTACCAGTCATGAACTCTGAAACAAAGCAAATGAATGGGGGTAAATTATTGTCGGTTGCAAAAATATTCAATTAGTACATCTTTTGTGCAGGAAGTTTAAGTTTTTTTTTTAGCTTTTATTTGGTTATAAAGCCCAAACATCAGAGAGATAATGTGGTGATCTTAATGAGACTATCGTTGAAGCATGGAGAAACTATAACCTATAGGCCGAGTGCAAGTGCGCGTGCACACACACACACACACATAATGAGATTGAAAAAAAGCTTAAAAAAAAAACTTCTTTGAGCTATTGCAAAAGTGATTAATTGTTTCTGATCTGTGAAAATGAACGATGTCTAATTTACTTTACAAAGACAGAGAGAAAGAGAGTGAGAGAGAGAGGAGGGAAGGGAGAGGGGAAAGAGACGTGACGCACATACAATTCATTAAGAGGATAGCTTGTTAATTAGTGCTAAGTTAACCTGATTTCTCTTAATTAAAACATCTTCTCTCGTTTACGATGTGGATATAAGTAGATCTCCTGGGCTTTGAATTTTCTACCCGAGCAGATGGTCAGGCTTCGGATAGCCTAATGGTTAACGCTCTGCCTCCAAAGAGATCCCCACAACGTGAGTTAGCGACCTAGGAGGAGATTAACACTCAGCCAACTCCTTTAACAAAAAGATTTTAACCATTTCAGTGCCAATGAGGATACCCCCGCCAGGCTAAAAACTAGTCAGACACTTATTACCTAATGATGATGTCACATTGTTGCATGTGTTTGGCTAACATTTGGTGGATGGCTCAGCAGGTAGGCCTGATATAAACATGCGTTACCCGCAGCATGCCGTATATAGGCTACGTTGGCAAATAGGATAGCCAACATGTCTGAGGTTTACAAACACATGACGACACCAATTTGCAGACATGCAGGTGAGACACACAATCACACATGGCACAAACTGAGGAAACATACAAAACAGCCGATCCAATTGGGTACCACTACAGAGGAGATTACAGTTGCACAAAGGGCACACACACACACATACACGCCATCCTCTTATTAGGAAAAAGTTGGGTCTTTAAATTCCTCCCAACATCAGAGAGACACTTTTGGAATTAAATGGGTTTAGCTCAAAGATTTGGTTATTTTCCTTTCCCGTTGTGTTCTATTACTAGATTGAAGTTGAATAATAAGCAATGAGTCAAACTGCATACCCTTCATCTGCGGAGCTGTAATTAACAGGGAAAAATGCAGGCGGTGAAAAAATGCAAATGATTCTGCACAAAGGCTTCTCACAAATTGGCGTCACCATTTCTCAAATTATATCATTACTATATTTTGAAAATGTTAATCTGTTGAGCGGATTTCCCGGGGGAGTTGAGTAAATTAGTTCTATTTCCGAACTGCCTCTCTGCGAAGGCACGGGAGCGACAAGCACCTCTGATTTGCTGATTACAATTAGACTCCCCAGTTTGGGCTCCTTCAAGCATTGATAATTTTCGGCATATTAAGCACGTTTTAGCAAAGGTGATAAGTCAGTTTTAATTGAAATGAAATTATTATTCTAATGGAAGTTTGGTTATTATTATTAGGAGGCAGCACTCATTTTAGATTTCTTTTTAATATATAAACGCGGTGAGTAAAAAGACTTTGAAGGGCATTACGGTGTCAGGATTGAATGAGGTAATTTGAAGGGAATTACTTTCCCTTCTATCAGAAATGAAGTGAATTAAAAGTCCAAATCAATCGCTTTCACTTCTCCATTCTACTTTGACAGCAGCACAATTACAGATAATTAGATGGGGGAAACTTTTAATTGTAGGGATTAAGAGGGAGAGAGAATTTTCAGGATCAGAGCGGGAAAAAAAATTTGGAATGGAATGGAAGCAGAGTTTCTTGCTAAAATCGAATCAAAGGATTTAGTTGCTTAAAACAGAAACACAACGCCTTCTTGCCTTTAATTGGAATTGCATCTCGTTCATCGTATCAAATCATTCACAACAATTAATTTAGATTTAATTCTATAATTATCATCAAATCGAATAATGTGCAACTTAATTTAGATAGTTAAAAATTAACGTGCGTGAAGTTAATTGAGTAATTAAACTCCTCAACTGCTGCCTATTAATTTGGCAGCCTAATTAAAAATGAATTTGATTTTGCGTAATGTTGGTAATGTGGGCATCAGTGTTCTATGGGCGCTTTGATTAGTTTGTTTGGGTGGGTGTTACATTTGAACACCTGGTGGTAATAGGGTCAGTGATGTCTACTTGGCTGCACATGCTCATTTCCCGACAGGGGTTTGAAATGTAGAGCCAAAAATGTTCTTAGCAACGCCAGGTGTAAGTTTGCAGTTGCGCGTTCTGTGGACACAACTAGGTATTCAGAGTCACCATCGGTTCTTGGGGTTTTCTCTGTGTGTTCTACAATAATAACAAACAGATCAAACACCTCAAGTGAACATGTCAGAAATATGGGTTTCAGTACGTAAAAATGTTGTATAGACTCACTGGACTGGACTAGTACTTGTCTGTTCATGTGTTTGTGTGTGCGCGTGTGAGGGGGAAGGGGAGCAGCCCGCGTGGGCTACTGTCCCAAGAGAGGAGAATTTAATGAAAGTGTGGATGTGGACAGGACTGGTCAAATTGATTATAACAACCATTGGTCAAACATACTTTGCCATGATAATTTCCTTCAGGCTTCTTAGCCATGACGCCTGTTCTAGCAAGCCTACATTAAAGACAGGCCCGTCACACACTAGGCCTGCGTCTCAGGTCAAGTTAGATTTTTAGTGTAATTTAAGATAGTCTACGCTTAACATAGACTACTTACTCAAATGATCAAACCAATACCCCTGTTTAGAATGAAGTTTTTTGTCCAAGACACGAATGGATAGAATGGTGACCATATGAAGATGTGTTTAGAGAGATATTATAGCACCATTACATTCAGCTGCACGCCTCTCTGAGTGACCGCTGTGATTTATTGTTTATAAATATATGTATTAGCTTATCCTACACCTCCTCTCCCTATCGACCCACGCTTGTTAAATTGTAGATAAAACCTCAGAATTCAGAAGAGAGGCAAACAAGACAGGCCTACAACGGCCCTGAATGCAAGGCTTGTTCGTCTTATTATCGGGTTAATTAAAGCTAGGATCTGACAATGTCACTCGGTTGTAGAAAAACGGATTTAAATGCAAGGTCTCCGGGGACCGCGTGTCAAGGGCTGCTTTTCATTGAGTTGCGATTGCGCTCGGAAAAAGGACCGCGCCCGGAACTGCCAAGGAGCAATTATTGAATTTTGATGTTCAAAAGGGAGGATATGAATAAATGGAATTATTCATAACTTGTGTACAGCGTGATAACAAAAAATAAAGTTTTAAACATAAAGAGATCAGGATTCATCTAAGTAAAGGCAGCTTTTGGCTATGAGGGGAAAGGGATGAAAAGGCCCGATCCTGAGACATTTTAAAGAGTTCATTAAAATTTACACATTGAAATGCAGAAGGGTTGCAATTTGGGCTGGGGGTCAAGAGACGAACGGATTATATACTTCCTCATAATAATATTAATTAAACAATTTGCATGCTAATAAGGTAACAATTATCGGGGCCTCTGTTGAAAGATTCGGGTTATTACAACACGCCAATCCGGGTGCCAAGGGTCAGGGTGTGAGTGGGGAGCGAAATTTCAGCTCAGATTAACATTATGACAGCTCCAGACACTGAATAAATAAAGTCGAATTAATTCCCTGTAATGAAGAGAGAGTGAGAGTGAACATCTACTTATAGTGTGTGGATTGATTACCACTCTGTATTCACAAACACATTTGCCACTTGCATAAATCTAACTGCGTTCAGATATGTCCAGTGAAACAAGCTCTGCTGGGGTTATATGTCACGTCTGGAATGGCAAAGGAGACAAAGACAAAGAGCGAATGATTTAAATAGAAAATAAGTAGTAAACTGAACTCCGGCCAAGCTACAAATCAAGTTCTTTATGGTTTTATTTTCACACTCTCTGATGCATTCAAACGTTAACAGTCCAGCTTATGGCACATGTCAGTTTTGACATGTGTATGTTTTGTCAGTTTTGACATGTGTATGCAGCTTAGGATGCACAATTCAAAATACAGAAAATACACTATAATGCCCCATGAGTGTCAGCAAAACATGCTGTGGCAAGAATTAGATAAGACAAACATTAACAAGAATACGGTATAATATTTAACATACAGTGCAAAAGGTGCCATTCGAACATCACAATTATATTTCAAATCCTATTAAAAATATATATATTAAAAAATAAAAAGAAAGTTTGTGTTATGAGTGTACCTTCACACATAACACCTAGGCCTATAATATTTACGTTATAAACAATATTCACTTTCCCTACAGTGTATAAAAATGCTGAGACATTTAAGGGGCCAACTTATATTGGACAATTCTAATTATATGCTTGGTGTAACTGGGAATATATCTTTCTATCTGAATATTACGCAATGCTTAATTAGTTGGAGATGTAATTAATACCTTAATCTAAACCTATTAATATCGAGCTGGGATCATATATAGCCCTATTTCACTTACTAAATTCCATGTTGATTTGGCCATAGGCTGTTGTGCAGTAGCGAGATGTCTGTACTTCTGAATTCAATTTGACAGGTTTGGATGATGAATGTCCCTTTTCCGTATCAGGCTATTTGGTTCTCGACGTCTGTGATTGCCGTGTATCAATACATCAGTGCAGCGTGTAGTGACAGCACTTTATCAACAAACCTCAACCAGAGCACTGCCCCTGTAACTCTTACCATTCCTCACCGTGTAAACATTTCCTTACAACCCACAGAGGGTAAAGTGGATTGTGTGGCGTTTCTAAGCACGACAGCGCAAAGCACGCTGGATAAAACGGCGCGGCATCCATCAGATGCAGAGCCGACGGCGCGAGGTGAAATTTCGGTGTCTGTTTAGCGTTTAACCAGGTATCAATCTGATCGCTCTCTCTGTGGCCCCCTGTGTAGATGTGATGTAGTTCTTATCAAAGCCCTCCTGTCTTGTTGTGACAGCACTGATATTGTTTATTGAGGTGGATGTCAGGTTTAATTAGCAATCGATATGGAAAGCGTTTCAGAGCGCGTCTCTGACGTCACATGCGATTAACGTTTCTCATTGGTCTCAAATTCCCAGAGCCGAGGCTAATTATTGGAAGGTTCGTGTTGATAAAGTAGAGCTCATCCTCCTTTCCACATCATGTCCCCTCCTCGCTGGCCACACTCGCTGCATGTTTTTTAAATTCACATCACCAGCCTCCAGACGTCGTTTCCTTTTGCCTGGGAGATGATGGACAGCAGGATTCTGGATCCACCTCATGCCCAGTTTGGAGGCTCTCTCGGTGGGATGGTTAGCTTTCCCTACCATCTAAGCCACCACCATGTTTACGAATTAGCCGGTCATCAACTTCAATCTGCAGCGGCGGTTCCTTTCTCAATAGACGGATTACTTAACGGTTCCTGCACAGCCTCTGTGGTTAATTCGAACCCTCTTTTGTCGTCTGGCTGCGGTATGAATGGAGATAACCAACAGTACAAACTGACAGGTAAGCAGACGACAGAGACAAGCCTTCTTGTGTTAATAGGTGCTTACGATTACCTATATGCTACCGATTTTATGCGGGAAAGCGTTTTTCAACGAGACTGGTATATTGCAGTCGAAAGCATAGAATAACGGTTCGGAAAACAAAGACACGATCATCTCTATTAAAAATGTTATTACAGCAACATGGAAACGTTTCAGTTGCCAAAGGGCGCTAAGTGAGCTCTCAAACATGGACGTGATTCCCCAAAAAAAGAAAAGGAAAAAACACACACAAAGAAAATCACTTGGTTGTATTATAGGCTACTGTTTATTTATATTATTATTATTATTTTCAATAATATTAACATCAGGTTATTAGTCTACAAGTGAGGCCTATAGTAATAGTGTACCTAAAATAGCCTAATGTTAAAACTATGATAACATACATACTAACATGCTTTACTGAGCAGTGTGACATTAATAAAGGAGTGCTGATTTAGATAATGTTAGTGTCTTTATGGAGGAAACATGCCGTTATATTTTTGCTCTCTTACACTAGATTCGGGAGACCCAGACAAGGATAGCCCCGGTTGTAAAAGAAGACGAACTCGCACCAATTTCACTGGTTGGCAGTTGGAGGAATTAGAGAAGGCTTTTAATGAGAGTCACTACCCAGACGTGTTCATGAGGGAAGCACTGGCCCTGAGGTTGGACTTGATAGAATCGAGAGTGCAGGTAAATATTCTACACTTTGAATTTCATGCTTTTCGTGGTGTTTTAAGCTTGCTAAAGAAGTGACATTGTTCATGTCGTCTTGTGAATGTGGAATTGTGGTTATATTTTACCATGCTCTCGTAATTTGCGATTCGTAAATAGAGAAATACAGCCTATAATAAGGTGGGTTATAGTAGGTTATAGTAGAACCCTCCCTTGACGTTAGTCTCGGGTGCATAAATGTCTGTAGCCTGCTCAGATGAATTGCAGTGTTATTTTGTTGCACAATACACTTCTATTGTTTTATGGTGAAATTAGGGATTTTTTTTCTGTTTTAATGTCACTAAATTTACCTGACTTAAACACCGACCAACTATCAAGGCCTTTATGGTCCCTGGGAGATCGATATACTAGTATGCAACAAAAATGCATGAAATTGTTAAAGTCAAAAGAGAAATATGAGAACACAAAAGTGTAATGGAAATGTTTTGCTTAAGTAATTAAGTAATCTATAGGCTACACATTTTTTTCTGCAGACGCAAAGAAATATAACATTTTCAAACATCTATTTTGAATTAGGGCCTTTCAAAGTCTAGTCAGCATATTAACAGTAAAAAAAACCCCACACTAAACTCGAAACCAAACGATGATATTATTGTAAACTTATAATATGTAGCCTACATTTAATTTTATTGTTCTTATTCTTATTATTAAACTGTTTATGTTTTGCTAGTTAGCACTGTATGCTAAAATTATTTTGAAAACGTGTACCTCGGGAATTCTTTTTAGCATGTCATCAATCACCTTAAAATATAGGTTATTTTGAAACATATCTGGCAAAAGATTACCTTTACAATAATCAGCAATTATTTTATAAAAAAAAACACTAACCATTTGTTATCATCTGATGACAGGCTATGAGGCTATAATATTTTGATGCCATAAGCCACTATCCAAATATAAACTGACACTGGCACACCTCCAACGTATTTAAATGTTTACGGCTCTCTCAGTTAATTGACTTAACTATAATATTGATATTTACTGTGTAGCAATAGTGGGTAGGATAATTCAGTCACATATCAATGTAACAATGTTTAGGCTAAATGAACACCGGAGTGAGGTTTATGTCTAATCCTGTATTTGCCACTCGAGTGCTGTATTTTCAAGCGCTTTATTTGGCTACTCATAACAAGTCGATTGCAACATTCAGAATTAAATTTTAAGCCATGAGGATGAGCATCACAACATTTTCTGGACATCGTGACAGAGCGCTGTGGAGATTATCTGCATTTACCTGCTAGCAAAAAAAAATGAAATGGAAATGAATATTGCTTTTTATTCGGTGTGTAGGTCTGGTTCCAAAACCGCAGAGCTAAATGGAGGAAAAAGGAAAACACGAAAAAGGGTCCGGGGCGACCTGCACACAACTCACACCCAACCACCTGCAGTGGCGAGCCCATGGATCCGGAGGAGATCGCCCGGAGAGAGCTGGAGAGGATGGAGAAGAAGAAGCGGAAGCAGGAGAAAAGACTCTTGAGGTCACAAAACAAACTCTTGTCAGGGGAATTATTTCACACTCCAGGATCTGACAGTGACAGCGGCGTGTCACACGTAACGGACAGCGAGCAGAGCAGTCTACATTGCGACCTGGGCCGAAACCAAACACAACCAAGCTGCGACCAAACCCCACAAAAACTGCAGAACCAAAGACACACAAACCAAGACGCGAGTGGATCTGAGCTGGACTCGTCCGACAGTAGTCAGCAGTCAAACTTGAGTTCTAATGGCAGGGCCTCCACCATCCAGAAACTTAACCCTTTCAGCGTGGAGAGCCTCCTGTCTGACTCGAGGCCAAGGCGCAAACCCGCTGTGGATTTTCCAACCTTACCATCCCCTAGACCTTTGGTAGGAAAGGGCCATTTCTTACTGTACCCTATCACACAGCCACTCGGTTTCATTGTTCCACAAACATCTCTGAAGCAATCAGCATCCGACTCTGAGTCTGAAAACAGCATACAGAGAGGGTCACAAAGTGAAAACCTTACAACAAATCTGGGACATAAAAACAGAAATGATTCTGACAATGCGAGCACCATCGCGGCAGCAATCAAAGGACAAGTTAATCACTCGGTTAGAAATACAGGTTCGCCCAGCGGCCCGACCCACATTCCCTTTAACAACAACCAGTCTGCAGGAGGTTGCAACGAAAGATGCCTTCAAGAGAAGGAGCCAGGCAATGTCAGTCCCGTATCTCCATCACAAGAGAAGTCTTTAGCAGACTATACAGACACAGCTGAGCTAACCAGCCATTCCTCAGACACAAACAAAGACACAGTTGATGTCGACATGGGATAATATAGGGTTCTTAGTCGCCGCTAGATAGGGGTGATAAAAAACATTAAAAAGCGTAACCGAAGAAAAAAAGACATATCAAAACATTTCATTTTTTCGCGGACATATTTAAGCTGATTATGGGGGGATATCTGTGTGAATATTTTGTGTACATGTGTGACGGGCTATCAAATGTTTATTGAAAAAATAGAAGCAGACCCCTTGTGTAACAAACTGTAAAAAGAACCAGACAACAGAACTCCTCAGACGTTGTATAAAGTATTGAAATATTTATATATGTAAGTTTTTCATAAATAAATCAATTGTATACAATAAACTTACAGCGTGTGAGACCCTAAATAGCCTTTATGCTGTGGGTATAGGTAGCTCTTTCTCTTAAAACCTGATGTTGTGTTTTTGTGTATTGCTTTAACAAATTTATTCATCTATAAGCCCCGCTGAAATGAGGTTACGAGCCGGAGGCGAAAAGACCCGTTCGACTCCTGCAGAGTTTTGATATGAAAGTAATTATTTTCCCGGTGGCTACTGCAGGGATTCAGTTTATTTTAGCCCGAAGGGTTATAATACATTACCGATTTCTAGTGATATGAAATCACATAAACTTCCAAGAATAATAGAATTAGCATGAAAGGCTGGGGTGTCAAATTGAAATAGGAAAATAATAGTCTAGGCAGCTGGGAGTGTGTTTGTGCATATTGGATAGGAGATGGGAATTCGTGGGGCGGAATTTTCATGAGCTTTTCACTTTGTCAGGGCCCTTGTAGCCGGCTATATTAAGATAGATGTTCGATGATATCCCTCATTGTTCTGTCGCTTATATTGATGTTCCTGTGTTATCAGCCTATTGATCATGCGTCGCCTGTAATAGGACGGGCGCACCAAACGTGCCTATTTACAATAGCAGAACACATTTGTTCTAATAGGGTTGGTGGTCCCAGGGGAGGCTGAGGGGGCTCCAAGACATCTGCGCCTTGACAATATTAGAAATGTTGACCAGATCTAAAGTCGAGGTAGGAATAAAAGAATAGCCTACACCCATGGCTCAAGCTGTAAACTTTAAGGCATAGCCTTCCTAAATAACAAGGCCTTGCAATAACATCTAAAATTCAAATATCACTGGCATTTATTCTGGCCATACTGCTCTGTTTATAGCCTTGTTAAATATCCTCGAGCCCTCCCACTCTCATTGGGTCTTGATTTGCAAATAAATTGAAAATAATCAGAGGGACAGCTTTACGTTTGAGCTGTCACAAATGAATTTCTAAGCCCGTGTCCCTTTCAAAATATTTACATAAATTTCAACCAGCCACTGCTGTTTGGTTTGAACGAGTAAAGACCTAAAATTGATAGTTTCTATGAAACAGGGCAAAGCAAAATACATCAGAATATAAAAACTGGAAAAAGGGGAATAATAATCAAGGAGCCCACAAAGGTTATGCCTATACAACCCAGAGACAGGAAATCAATAAACTAATAAAGCAATTATTTAATGGACAAAGAGCATTATACATTGCCCGGAGGGAATTCCCTGTCCAACCAAAAACAATAACGTTAATAATGTATTCTCCACGTGTGCTCCGTGTTATTAACAAAATCCTCTGTAGCACAGCACAAAGGTATCGCTTCTTCTTCCTCTCTTTCACTCAGCTGCGAGATATATGCTTCATTCCGGTCAATGAATTGCCTTTTAGATTAGGCCCATGAAAAAAAAGCAAGTGTTTGGAAATTGTGAGTTGTCTGGAGGTGTCCTTCAATTTGCTGCTGTTTTTTTCCCTTCTTTTTGGAGCGCGTTGGTGGGGGCTGTTCATGTATAATTCATTTGCAGTCTGAATAGGAGTATCGCTGGCTGCACACTGGTGGCCTTAAGGTGAAATTAGCGATTTGCTTAAGTAGTTAAGCTTTTGCCTGAAAGCAGCACGCTGTATGATTCAAGACAAACTATCAATCGATATGGCCCAGGCAGCCTCCAGGAAATGTGTCCTCCATGAATCATACTTTATGAATTCAATTTCAACCCGGAGAAATTTTCAATTTGAACGCCGGATCATTATGGGAGAGTGTAAATTGTTTTTGCTCTATTATGCATCGGACGCCATCATTTTTCTTTCTAATTACGGAGGTGTCAGGTCGGGCTGTCATGCAGGCGCTGATTTTCAATTTAACTGATCATCATGCATTCATTTTCCCATTTGATAAATCTGCTATCTCGACGCCGCGCCATGCCTGGAATGTTAAAAGAGAGAACAGCAAAGTAATAGGCGTGTGTATGCCGCAATAAGTGCAGATCAGGCAGCTAATTTAGCACCTCCCGATATTCCATCTCCATTTCTCATTTCCAAGTCTCAGAGGGGAGAATAGCTGCCCAAAGGCAGCCAGCTGAAATTCAACACCACAGTAAAACGACTCTGAAAACGCTTGTTTTCCACAACACATTTTCCAAATTAGGATATCAAGCTTAATTAATGCTAATTGAGTTCCTCAATACGTGTTATTTTTATTTAATAGAAACAAATTTGCGCAATTAATTATGAAGGTGATTTTCAAGAGCCTCATTTGCAAGACCCAGACTCCCCCGCCCCTCCCTCTCTAGCTGTGTAGATTAATTTCCTTTGTCAATTTGTATTTTCCCAAACTCAGGGGTGAGCCCATTCCTAGAGGAGAACGGACAAGCCATTAGACCTAGTCCAATTATGACCATACCTTCTTTTTGTATTTCATATTTTGGTTTTAGGAACAAAGCAGATTGAGTTTAGATCTCCGCTACGATACAGAATAAAACATGCAAAGGCCTACTTCGGACAATCATTAAAACAGATGGACGATTAGTTGAGATATGAATGGTATTTCTGAAAATGGCAACGTGAAATAACAACTATAGTCTACTTAAGTTTGCTCGAGCTATAATTGAAGGAGGCAAATAGCCATTCCGATTGTGATTAACAGGGGGAAGAAATGGGTTATAGTGACCTTAGATAATTAATTGGTTTTCTAGGCCGAGAAAGTTCTTTGATATAGCCTAGCTTTCTTATGCACATTCTCTCGAGATTCAAACAATCCCAGTTGCTTTATGTCAGACGCTTTTTTGGGGGGTTCTATAAAGTATTATGTAGACCAATGGATGTTATTTCTAAATCTATCTGGGACATCTGACAATTCATGTAGATCTTGCACCATTTGTTCCTGGAATAAGGAGAAACGCCGTGCGTAAAAACGCACAAGTTGTCTAACCGATTCCAAAAGGCTACAATTGTTAACAATTGAATGTTAATAGCACAGGGATTTTTTCATGATAATCACAAAGGGTAGATCGGTCTTAAATTTGCTGTATTCTTGTTGTTATAGATAAAAATGCCAAATCACACCACTTGATCCAGAAAAATCAATTTCGAAATCGACCATAAACAATGCACGTGCCAATTATGCCTCTACCCTGGGTTTGTGCGACAAAGATAAGAACGGCATTGTCCACTGAATTAATAGGCCGACAATGTGAAATAATCCAAAAAATGCATGGTAGACCAGCGACAGGATAGGAGCCAAATGTCAAGTGCCGTTTTAAGCGACTGTGAGCAAGATCCAAGTGGCGGTGCTCTTTTTTGGCTAGCAGTTAGGCCGCTTTGTAACCTTGTAGCCTAATCACTCAGCTCATGGCCATTAAAGTATGGATAGCTATCACGACTTCTTCACTTCACTTCAGCTAGACTAGCTTTAATGAATTATATATACGTTTATGCTGTGTTTGCCCAGTTTTATGCTTTATACCGAAGGCAATGCATTGAAACAATATGCAAAATAGAATGTGTGCTGCCAGCATAGTCTAATGTACTTTACATTGTCTTGAAGCAAGATGCATTTGGCTAAGACAATCCTTTCAGCTCTATTGTTTTGTAGCAAAATTGGGTATGTGCTGTTCCTCCATATTACTCACTTAAGCTCCAGCACAAGGCCTATATCCATGCTGTGCACCCACATACCCAAGTAGGCAATAACCAAGTGCTTGATCTTCCTCTGACTGGAGCAAATTGAAAATTTCCATCAGCTAATGTTGACAGATTATGAGTAAATCTACCCAAACTGCTGGGCTCTGTTGTTTAAAGTCTACCAGGTACATTCAGTAACATTTAATGATCTCATCATCTTGTCTGGCTTGTCTGTGTCATCTGAAAAGTCATAGCGTCTGTAGACTGTGGGAAACTGGCTTGCCATGTGGTTCTACCAGATCATTTTGACATCATCTTAAAAGGTGCACTCATAATAAGGCTGTCATATGGCCAACATGCCAATAAACACCCTGGGTGTTTGGAATTGGTTTCCTGAACCAAAGCTTTGAATAATGTGTGAATAATCCCATAGCAAAGATACGAACCACAATTCTGAAAGAAAGCCATCAAAATGGGTTTTGATTTTGAATTGTTTTACTTTACATGTTGCTGACCTGGAATATAATCTGCATCATAAACATGACCTCAATATTAACACCATCTCCCATGGTCATTGTGGTTATTAAATACCCAACAGCCTGTGACTGCTGGCTTGCCTAGCTCCAGTAATTATCACCTCATGAAAAGTGTTTCATTATGCATTTTCCTCACATAAACCCAGGAATTCAGGCCAAAGGATTAATAACCAGTCTTTGTTGGTTATCTCTTGACAAACTGATAATATGGCCAAATTCAGAACCATGAGCAGATGTGAGCTGAAGCAGCCCTGCTACAGAGCCGTGCAGACTGTAATCATGAATATGAAGATCAATCAAATAAGTAAACACACTTCTGTAGCCTTTGCAGCCAAATTTGATGGAGAACATGAACAATTATTTTAAAATGTATACTTTAAAATAAAACATGCCTTTACAGTATAAGTTAATTTGTTTATACTGCAGTTTGTTTAGTTCATAAATTTAATCATAACAATAATAGTACAAAATTGAGGTCATAGTCTGAGTGAAACAGTATATACTTCACCTTTTCAAGAGGGAAACCACTTCTTTTTCTCACTACCACACTGTAAGTGGACCAGAGAAGGTGTGACCATGCACTTTGCAGCGGGCAAATGAAATATACATTTTGTGAGGATAACTGGGTTATGGGGGTCTACTGCTAAATTCATATTTGCAGCAGAGGCCTGCATATAGCCTGTTACAGTCCTAATTAGACTTTATTTACTGATAAAAATGTCCATGGCTGTGTTTGGGTGCCTATATGAAAGGGAATGTGTCCCCTGTAACTTCCAAAGGTGTAATGCAGCCAGGAAATGTATCTGCCTGAGTCTAACTGAGTCCTTCAACCGTAAATATTAATGAGAAAAGCTGCACAGTTGACACAGTGAAAGCCATTATGGCCTGGCACTCCTGTGAGAAGAGCAGACCCAGCAATGTTGCTATGTGCTTTGACTGTACACACGATACCACAGCTCCGTTTCTTCGAAGGGATTTCAGCGTTAACTACCCCCATGTAAAAACCCAGTGTAAAACACAATTCTCTCGTCCCAACTCAACAGCGCATAAAAATAAAAGGTTTCAACGGTGGCCATTTGTGAAATAATGCCGAGCGGTCCCTCAACAAGCCTCCTGCACTGTTCTACAAGCCTACACACTTCTCACCTCTTTTGCCACGTTGCACCGCACCATACCACACCACACCACACCACACCACACCACAGCACAGCACAGCTCATGTGGCTGGCGAATGGAGCGCCTGGAGGCGGTGGTATAGTGGTGATGGCTATGGGAGAAGCTGTGTAAACAGGAGTCCCTCTCCTCTGTCTTCTCAGGGAGTCCTGCGCCCCGGAGGTTAATGAGGCGTGAAGTGTGAAAACTTCCTGAGATGGGATGAGTTAAACACTGTTTCCAGATGTTAAGGCAACACTGTCCAAATCTATTTGTGGCTGTCAGGGCTCCTTACGCGCTTTAAATGACTCCAGTTGAACGCTGAGATGAATGAAGAGGGAGGCCTCCTTCACCCCTTGATCACTGCCATTGTTTGCTGCACTTGGCACTTGAGGGATGGACATCCAATTTCCTTTTCTTTTCCCGGATTTCTGATTGCTGCCTGGGAGCTAAATTGAATTAGATGAGGTCTGCATTAGTTGGGATCACAAACTAGAGGATGCGTTCGTGCTAATGGTTGCGGTCACAAGAAAACTAACTTGTATTTACTACTCTAACACTATTGAAGCATTAATTAAACCTATTTCTCTTTTAGAGCTCCACATTATATTTGCATATCCATATAGCATATTTGTTTCAGAGAGTTAATATCTATCTCATAGATATGCCAGACCCAGATAAATTTATTTAATGTTTCGGAAAATGTTATTCTTTTCCTTTTGTATTTAGATGTGTCTTTTAATGGTCTTTAAACTCCTAGTGACCTGATAAGACATGACATTATATAATTGTTAAAATACGCACATTCAAAAATCTGATTGTATCTAAGGGTGGTTTGATTATACCATGACGCTTTGTCACAGGGCTATTTTGATCATGTTCAGCAAATGTCTTTGGATGTACAGAGGTCAGGAGTACAGTCAGGTATCACAGGTCAAGCTTTGTCATGGAACTTCATAAAACAAATGTTTTCATTGGTTGGGGTCAAGCCCAGTGCGCAGCAGGAGGTTAAAAGGATGGCTATAGGGTGTAGTTAACCTAAAGATAAATAGTTATTATTCCATACCTTAAACTGCATTAACCTGCTCCATGGCGTTGATGGGTAACACTGCGTGAGGCTGGCTGCCATGAATCCCATCATCTTGGACATTTCCCAGCATGTGTGTTCCACAGTTGGAAATCTCCACGGAAAGCTGTTTCATTTTCCATTTCCATAATAGAATACATAAAATATGTTATTTACAGATTTTTTTAGGAGGCCTATTCTATTTAAAGGCTACAATGGCGTTTTATGGTATTAAATATTTGGTGCTTACTCGATGGGATGTAGATTATGCGATTCAGAAGGAGCTTTTTGACCCAGTGTGCATAATTTCCCGGCAATCTGAAAGGCGTTTAATGTTTAAATGAATTAGGAAACATAAGTCATATAAGATAAGGATTACAACCAAGCCTGTAAATAATATTTACTGTTTGTGCGCAGGTTTACACAGAGTAAGCACACAAGAGATGCTATTTGACCGAGTAAAGCCCAGTTTAGTGTTCGCAGGTCCAAGACAGAGCTAACATACATTTTCTGGTTTCAATTAAAATAGTTGCCGTGAAGGTCTTGACATGCCCTAAAACACGCAAGTCAGTGAGCTAGTCAGTCTACAGGCCCCCTCCTACTCTCTCTCTCTCTCTCTCTCACTTTCACACACACTCCCTCTCTCTCTCTCTCAGTCTCTCTCTTTTCCACACACACACACTTTCTTCATTAAACCAGGCCCAGCAAATGCTCTTAACACATCCGGGGCCAGGACCTCAGATTTCACTATTACATGCACATTATTAAGAATTTAATCCTTGGACTCCCTGGTTGTACAGACATGTACAATTTTTTGAACCGTCATTAGGTCTCCAGGAGGCTCAACAATAGGTACCTCTCAGACCACTTTTCACTTGGGGTCCAGGGCTTCTCTCTTTCTCTTTTAGTGCTTTTTTCATGTAACGGCCCAGGGGAAATTGGGTCTAACTGGGCCTGAAATGTCACCGGGAGAGTGTCCTGGAGAGGAGCGTGTTATGGCCCTGTTGCTGGTCCGATCGATCGCATTAGTGCAAGAGGAAGTGGGGGAGATCTGACGGCCAGAAGACACTTCAATACTGACACGCTTCATCTGAGGGCTCCGGGCACGCTACTTAAAATAATGTTGGGGGGTGGGGGTGAGGGAGCGGCAGCTGTAGTGCTGTAGGTGGTGGAGGTGGTGGTGGGGGGTGGGGGGGTGGAGAAACAGCCAGCGTCCTGCCCCTGCCAAACAAACGGGTGTGATTAGTCATAAGGTACCCCATTGTGCAGTGGCTGGAAGAAAATTAGAGATGATAGTAGGACAGAATCAATACTGTTTACCTCCCTAAAGTGTGACCACATCTATCAGCTTCTTTAGGATGTTCACAGATTGCTTCTCTCTCTCTCTCTCTCTCTCTCTCTCTCTCTCTCTCTCTCTCTCT
>JAGFZM010001218.1:30859-55569 GCA_017657215.1 Limnothrissa miodon
TCTCTCTCTCTCTCTCTCTCTCTCTCTCTCTCTCTCTCTCTCTCTCTCTTTCTCCACCTCTCCCTGAGAACATTATTGGCTGCTGGAGAGGAGCCTGAGGAAGAAACATTTTAGAACATAACATTCATTTTACAGCTATCGATAAGCAGCTCAGGCTTTCAAAATAAACGATTAAGGCTGGGAAGAAATAATTAAAGCGCCTCCTACAGCTTTTTAAGCCTGATGTATGGGCAACTACAGGACATTTGTTTTCCCTCCAACAAATGGAGATTCTCCACCCCACACTCAGAGGCAGATAGGAATTCAATTAAAAGTAATGTATGTAAAGCACCCATCTGAGGGAGTCCTGCATGCGTTCACGCAAGGTGCACAAATTGTGCAGTCTGCACTCGATTGGCAGCGAAAAAAGGGAGCTGGAGATGCAGTTAAAATAAAATTAGAAGAAAGCAAAAACTGAAAGAAAACAAAAAACACAAAAAGCAGGCCCCAGAATCTAACGCTGCGTAATGCTCCCAGTTCCCAGTTTCCAGTGCGTGTGTGTGTAGTATTTAGGACAGTGAAGACATCGCGACGGGGGAACATCCACTCCCCCCGCTGCTGTTGTGCTTTATGGCGTAAACACACCACAAACATGAACACGACCATGTGCTTCAGCTCCATCTCCACTCTTCTCCTCTGTGTCCATATGACGCTCACTCCTCACCTACTTCTCCCATCACGCTTTCAGTCCCACACCATCATACACAGCTCAGATTCTCTTCTTCTCAGTGCGTTGATTGATGTTGTACATGCTCGCACTGAGCCAACCGCTCATTTAATATTTGTTGATATGTTTATGTGTGTCAACCGTAAGGCCTCTTTGAAATAGTGAAATGCATTGTCTTGTTCTTGTAAGCTCTAAGGCACTTGCTTCTGTGTGTTTCTGTGCACATTTGTTTGTACAAAAAATTTAAATCATATGTGGGATATTTCAGATCATTTTTGAGAAATAAGATTGGAAAAAAACAAAAAAATATATATTTATTTTTAGATTTTTTTCTCAATGACTAGAAAGAGTAGTAATTTTTGACTAAGTCTTCCCTTGCCTCAGTTATGACAGTATTTCATTATTATTAGTGTGACCCTGTCAATCAACCTTGGAATGACTCCTTACGAGCAATTGATTGAATCTCTATTGATTTCCCATGTGTTTGTATGGCCAGTTTGAAATGCACACTTACTATGGACCAGTGTGAACAACACAGTACATCACAAGGAAGACACAACTCACTTTACTGAAGCAACACCTGAAAATACACATATAGCAACCCTTACATATCAATAGAATTACTCAGATCATTTTGACAGGTTTGATGAACTCTGGTCTGATGAAATAGAATGTGAAGTAGTATTGGAGCTAATATTCCCTGTGACTGTGCCATTCCATAGCAGCATGGCCTGTCTCTGATTGCCCTTATTCTGTGGCTATAGTGTAATGTTGGGAGCACCAATCCAATCTGTTGGAGGCCTGCCCAGTGCACTAATCCCTAGTAGAAGTGATCCAGAGCTCAGAAGCCAGCAGGGTCCCTGCTCAGCCCACTGGAATATTGGCCTCCATGCTTTAGGAGGCTAGCAAGGTCTGCTTGCACGCTTTACAAAGACTTCCTCTACCCACACTGGGTTGGCCGTGATATGTTGGAACAAGCATCTTGTGCACTGGATTTTATTTTGTTGGTTAGGGTTAGGTTAGGAATCCTTTCGATTTCAAAGCAAGAAAAACACTGGTGATCATTGCATTGATGTCTTGTTTGTGTTTGTGTGTGTGATGAGGAAGGGGGACAGAAAGGGGTCAAAAGTTGCCTTCTAGATCAGGCAGCTAAGGACGGTCTCTTTTGGCCATTCTCTATTACACTGGCAACCTCCTGGTCTTTCCACACCCCTCTCATTCAGGAACAAAAAGAAGGACATAAATACCCCAACCTTCTTACACATACACCCCCCCCCCTCTCTTTCCCACACACACACACAAATTGTCCTTAGCTCCTCACCCCCTACCTCCACTTTCCCTGAGCTACCGAAGATGATTATCTTTATCAGCAGTTAATCTTCTAAGGTCAAAATGAAAGTGCAATCTGATCTGAACTCTTTGTGTCCCCAATTTAAAGAAAAAAAAGCGGATGGGGGTGGGGGGGGGCGTCAGCAGAGAGCGTTGATTGGTCCTGACTCCTGTCCCTCAAGAGCTTCTGAGGAATAGAAAACAACACAATTAAATTATGACACCTGACACTTAGCCCCTACCTATGTGAACATCCTAATGGACTCCTAGTGGAGATGTGAGATACTGTCGGACCATTAATGTGTGATCACACGCATTAACACCACTCCTAGACAAAAGTCTCTGATGCTTTGGCACTAAATGAGACCTGTCTTTGCCTAATATGGACTTTTCACAAGTTTTGAGTTTTTTGAAGGACACTCGTGTGAACATAATGCAACATAATTACAACTCCCCCTCCCTTCCCCAGATAAATCTGAATATGTTGACTAGTTTCGATTTGTGTAGATGCATTTTTGTTTTTCAACAAGGCAAGTGGTTAAATAGATATATGGTTCAAATATTGTTGCATGACGCAAAAAAAAAATTCTGGACTATCATTTGTCTTTCAATTTACGGAGTCAGTAATAATCCACAAATGTTGCAGCACATGAGAATAAACTGGATAGACTACATTTAAAAACACCCACACAGAATGGGAGGACAGAAAAAAAACTTATCCACTTGTCCACTGCTCAGGGGATCATTGTGGGCACTGGATATTAACAGGAGACACCATTCAAATGAAAGAATGGACTATGGAAGCACAAGTGTAAAAACACATTTAATTGCTATTGTCTATTATTAAATGCATGGTGTTCTGCCATATTCTTGCCACCTGTACAGTGTGTTTTCTTGACTTGGCATTAGTGATTGGGTGCACATGTAATGGGACTACTCATATCTAATGTAGGCTATATTGCATTCAGCAGCCACACAAGTGACTTAATCCGGCCGTTTCGAAACAGAGAAAAAAAAGGAGTTTGCAACAAAAACACACACATAGAATGGAAGTTATTGTTATCATTTTTTTTGTCTTCTTTCCTTCCTTTTCGCCCCTCTTCACACGAGGCTCCCTCCAAGCAACGTAAATAGTTATTAGCACAGATGAAGCGTACAATTTTCACAGCTTTGGGCGAAATAAGTGACAGACGCTTACGACAACTGTGGTGGTGGGGCCCATGAAACATCAGCGCTGCTCACAGCAGATAAGCTCAATCACACCACACAATCATGGACTGGAGACTTACGCCCGGCTATGGGGAAAGAAAGAGAGGAAGAAAGAAAGAAAGAAAGAAAGAAAGGAATGGAGAGAGTGTGTGTGAGAGAGAATGAGCGAATGAGTTTGGGACACTTTTTCAGATGTGCAGCAGAGAGACAGCTCTCTTTCGCTCTGTTAATTACACCACTGCCTATTCTCACAGTCTCCAAATTGGCTTTGCTGAAATGATCTGCATTCGTGGAAAAGTGAAATGAATCAATTTGCATGCTAAATATAACCCTGAAAATTTGATGAAGGAATGGTATTAATATATTTTTCCCCCCAAGTGCAAACGAATGGCGGCCACCTCCAGAATTTCTTTGCCCTAATAGATCTTTTAAAAGAGAAATGACTTTTCAAAGCCAAAGATAACAATGCACAATAGAAAAAAGCCTCAGTTATCAGTCGTGCTCTCTCCAAGTTATAATAGGTGCAATAAGAGGAATAATACATTACATTGTGATTTTCAGATTTTAGCTAATCAATTGCTATTCTCTCAATTCAAATATTTAGTCCCATCATTGATTAACAACTGAGGATTTAATGACTACAGTCATTACAGAGTCAAAGTCCTAAAAGAAATCCAGCTCGTCTCGACAATTCAGTTCCTCAAACAGGATCCCAACCACACTGCACATATTTGGCAACTGATAAATCTGTAAAATTGACGATTGACAAATCAGTAAAAGTATATAAGGTATTGTATATATATATTATTAGTTAAATAATATAATGTAATATAATATCATATCATATTTTTTTATAAATATAAATCTGACATATAAATGATAATAAAGAGACAGGAAAGGGGCAGGAAAGGGAAGTTCCTTATAAAGTCTTCACCCTTGTACAGCAGTTCTCTATGGTGGCGAGTAGACGATTCCTCAAGGTGAAATTTGGAGTTTAGTTGAGCTGCATCGATTTGGCAGCAGTGGCGGCTATAGTGGTGGTGGTGGCGGGGCGGATGTCACACATGCACTGAACACTTCTCAATGACTTTGCCTCTCCCATTCCCATTTAAATTGGCTCGACTTCTCCCTGGCTGACACCTGTTTAAATCAATGTCTTCCCCGGCAGGTCAGGGGGCTGGATGTACGGAGGCGCTGGCTCGGCGTCCCTCAAATCCACTAAAATCAACACAATAATTGAAATATTTTCAAGCTGATTACACCGAGGCCTGAGGCGCGGCTGGTTGCTATGAGTGTGCTCCCTGGTTGCTAGGGGGAGTAAATCATCCTGCATTATTTGATTTTTGTTACTGATATGAAACCGCTAGTCCCTCGATTAAATGTCTCACAGTCAAACACCTAGGGGACAGAGAGAGAGAGAGAGAGAGAGAGAGAGAGAGAGAGAGAGAGAGAGAGAGAGAATGAAATGAAACAGGGATAGAGACAAAATAAAACAGTCACCGTGAACCTGTCAAACAGCATCTCCAAACTTTGGCTTGGTCCTCAGGGCTTTTTTGGCACAAATCTGCCTGCTTATTTACGTTTGTTCCGGCTGAGATGACAAAGCCGAGAGAGCCGGCTGATTGAGGGAGAGGAGCGGAGACGCGGGGAAATGTCAGGAAATCACACATCAATCTGGGCCCGGACCACATCATCAGCTCCACTAAGTGCTGTGTCTCACCCTCCAAACCCTCACCTGATTGGGTAATTCAAGGATGTAATAGTGGGGAGAAAGAGTAGGCTTAGAACGATTTGGAGGGTATTTGTTTTGTGAGACTTTTATTTACCGTTGAAGACAGGATGGAGAGAGAGAGAGAGAGAGAGAGAGAGGGAGAGGGAGAGAGAGAGAGTGTCAGCCCACACAAACCTACACTACCAATTCATGGTTCATGATTCCTACAAGCTCCTGTTTAAAATGTTTGAATCTGTGTTCTACCTGATACAGCAGAGGAAACACAAGCCTAACCACTGACTGGGATGACTTCTGAACAATGATGCTTCTTAAAATACACAGAGCCAAGTGCAAACAGGCTTAGAAAGGACGTAATATCTCGCCCTGCCATGCTTCATGGGACGTAACATTAGAAACCCTGCACTGCTCTGAAGGGCCATACACTAGCCTTTCTGCAGAAGCAGCTACTGTAGAGAGCAATTTTCTCTGGGTGTAGCCAGCATTGGTTACCATCATGCAAGAATCTCCAAACTAACATGATAGACAAAGGTCTTGGTCCATGTCAGGGCCCAAACAGAATAGTCACACTTCAGGGGATTACAGCAACAAACTATTGCAGTTTCTACTTATGCTGTATACATATACTTTACTCCGGCACACTTATGCTGTATATATATATATATATATATATATATATATATATCTTCTTGTCCCTTTATTGTGCATTGGAAACATTTGCTGTGATGCAGATGTGGGACATACATCTTATCCATTAATCACATGACCTCCTATCTCTAATGAAAAAAGCCCATTTTGCAGACAGTCTCCTTCACCAAAGAAAAGAAAAGAAAGGGCTTAAATACAGAATTCTTCCTTACAAACGTGCAAAACTTAGCATTCCCATTCATGTCATGTTGCCATGTTGCCTCTGAAGTGATTCCATACATAGGGACTTAATCGACATCCTACCCCCGCTGCCAAAGATGTGTCGCTTACCACCATTCTCGGACGAAAGCGCCACTCCCTTTTTTTGTGGCTCCATGTTCAATTATCGTGGATTATTCCAGCGGGCCTGCAATGCTCTTTATCATCAATCAAGATGAAAGAGTCAAGAGCTTTCACTTGCAGAACCTCTCTGATGCCGACAGATTACCAATTTCAGCTTTTAAAAATTCTGTTTTTTTTTTTGTATTATTTTCATTCCCCCATTAGTGGGCGCATTGAAGAGGATTTGCTCCAAAGACGTGTCAGACACATTGAAGGGGCTAGACTGGTGGCTGCCTTTGCCAAATGAGATCAGTGCAGCCAATAATGGGAAGGTCAAGTGGAGGGACCGCCTTTCAATCCGCTGACAGTGCTGACGAGCGGACGAGCTTGTAAAACGGGCCCCATCGGCTTTTACAGTGCAAGAATCTATACGGTAAATACACCACCATGTGGGGGCATATGGCTAATTGTTGCAACTTTCAACCCAGCTCCTCAATATGTGGCTGAGGTATTTAGTGTGGCTTCTGCGGGGAAGGGCCATTGTCAGAGTGGACAAAAGGGTCGTTGAGAGAGGATGGGTGGTGACCTGAAGGCCTATCAGCATATTCTTTTGTGCCTGCCTATTCCCCTCGGCACTGTTTATGCTTGGACACAGATAATCCCCCCACAGCAAATCAACTGGAACATGCCACCCCCCCACCCCAAGTTCACCAGTTTAGCTCCAAAGCAATTATGTAGAAAGGCGGTGGACTGCACATATTGTGTGATTTCATTAAGTTGATCAGTTTCATAGGGCTTCAGAAAGGGTCAAAACTCAAATGCAGTTTTAGTGTTGAAAGCTGTTGGACCTATTACCTCCTCTATACTCAGGTGAGATTTATCTATTTATTTATTTATTTATTTATTTTTGACAAATTGTCCTATAATTTACAACTTTTTTAAAAAGTATATTAAATGTATATTTGGCAATCACATACATTTTTTTCACACTTAAATTTTATGAACATCTTCATATTTCCCCTCAGTTTTGTGGCATTAATGATAGGGAGAGCAGCAGTGTAAGCATGAGTTATTTGCCCAATCTAGCTCTTTTTCATTTAAATCAGTTAAGTCAAGGCTTCTCCGCTTTTCTGCCTCTACATTGGCCATACACACACACACACGCACGCACACACACACACACACACACACACACACAGCATTCCAGGCAGCTCCTTAGAGCCAGTCAAGGGTGATCAGAGGCGCGCTCCTAAATAAACATGACGCCTGCCGACCGGGGGCCTTTCATTAGGCAGCAGCCCGTGGCCTGGCGCGTGGCAGCCAGATCGATAAGGCAGTCCCCACGCCCCTCTCCCTCTCCCCCCTCTCCCTCTCTTTTTATTTACCAGCCAGCGTGGCTTTCCCGTGGCTGAGTTGTCTTTTTTTAATAACCAGGGCCGCCTGTTTAACTGCTTTATTCGGCCCAGTGTGAGACCATCTGGTCCCCCTGTCCTGTAAGTCTCTCCTAAAGCACAGGCCTGACAAGCAAGAGATATGTCAATGCAGTCGGCAGCACAAAGCAACATCTGCCGTGCCTGACACCCACTATTGTATGGCCATTTAATCTGTCCCCCCGCCTCCTCCCCTTAACAGCACACAACAGTCCCTGGTATTATGTTTTGCCACTCAATTAGCATTATCATCCCGCTGAAATAGAGGCCAATTTACCTTTAATGACATCATTGTTAGATGAGTGACAGCGGTCGGGCGCGGCGGCTATCGCTAGATAAACGGAGCGCCGGTCCCTGTCTCCCCCACTGCCCATCATAGAGGCAGCCCCAGCTCTGCAGCTCCCCTGGTCAGCCAATCGCAGCGCAGCGCACCTCTCCGCCTCAGCCCCCCTTGCCGCCACCAACATTGTTTCCTCCAGTTCACCGAGGCAGTGTGGTGGAAAATTGAGTCCAGATTCATTAGGTTTCCAGTGTGCCGCTCGACTCAGTTAAATTGATACATTTCCTAACAAAATTGAAGTGCTTTTGTGCTGCCTGCGGATGGCTGGTGACCTGGCTCGGCCCAGCGAGCAGCCCAAGCAAGCTGATGGATCCATTAGAGTGCTTAGACTGCTTATTCCTCTCCCCCCATATCTGACTGACACTGTAAATCTGAACCAATTTCAGACTCTAATCACCATTACAAACCCCCTTTCCACTGTCCATTTGTTACTCTGCAATTCGAATACACTGCCCAGATTGGTCCAGAAATCCCCCCACTTTGACAGAGCCGGCCTTTGGCTACTGGCTTCCTGTGGCTAAATGGCTCATGACTGGCGAAAGGGGACCCTTTGGTCGTTTCAGGAGGAGAGAAGCGGAGCAGAGAGAGAGAGAGCGAGGGAGAGACAGAGAGAGAGAGAGAGAGAGAGGGGGAGAGGGCACAATTGAAGGCCCAGGGTTGAGACTGAGCGACCAAGGATGCACCCGGCAACACAACACCACACCAACAAGGCCTTCGACAAATCCCTTCTGATGTACAGGAAATTAAAATGAGAAAACAAACTAGTGAAAAAAATAGAAAAAAAGAAGGGAAAAAGAGTGAGTGTGTGTGTGTGTGTGTGTGGAGAGAGGGGGGGGGGGTTGACTGTGAAATTCTGGCAGATGATGGGCAAGGCTGAAGGCCATGCTGGCAGCACTGGGGGAAGGCTGCCCTTTGAATAACAATCACTATTTTAACACCTCCCAAACATTTCCTCATCCGCCAGACCATTCTGACTTGAGCTTTTATCTGCTCACTCAAGCGCAGCACTCAGCCACGGCTGGGGGATATTATTTTCCTGTTGGCCCCCGTCATATAACTCTGCTTAATATGCACTCTATAATTGAAGACACTTGAATAATAACCAGAATACTCTCACACTCAGCATGGCCGTATGCTAGTTCCATTTTATCAACCTTTAACTTTGCTCAACTTCTCAAGGTTTGTCTGCCCATGCATTGGCATGTTTACCTCAAAAAGGAAGTGATTGGATAAGGGGGAAAAAAAAAGCTTGAGCATGTGACATGAGGGAACAATGTCGGTGCCAGAGAATGCGAACAGGAATATAAGACAAGAGCCATTCATTATTAATGCCTTTTCAAATACAGGCCATTCAGTCATGGTGTTGCTGCACACACACACACACACACACACACACACACACACACACACACTCACGCACTGAACACCATCCAGCTCACTCATCAAGCGCTGTGTGTCTAATTACCGTTGCCCCCCCCCGGATCCTTCAAGTGCAGTGGAAACACATTTTAATTGATATTGAGATGTTTATGCCCTCAGAAAGTAATTAAGATTTTCAATTAATCCTGTCTTAATTTCTGGACATCTTGCCTGTGTGTCCTTGAGCGTCCAGCGGTTAATTCCCCAAACCTTTTTTCTGGGGGGAGACAAAAAAGGGAAAGAACTTTAATTTCTCCCGTCTTGAATCGCACAGGCCTGTGAATGACCTCATCTGAGGCTGCATCAACATTTAAATTAAAGCAGATAGCAACTCAATTAAATCAAAATCAAGGTGCCACTATCACCCGTGCCCGTAGGGTCGCCAGAGATGGCGCCGCCATGGCATCCATTCTTCTCTCATTATCAGACCGTATCTGTGAAAAACTGTGAAAGAGAGAGAGAGAGAGAGGGAGACAGAAAGAAAGAGAAAAGGAGAGAAAAAAGAATCGGAGGCTTCTCTGGCCCAATAAGACCTGTAGCATAGCAGACGCCGGCTGCCTCATGAAGGTGTGTGCAAAGCGGCTGCTGTGTCTCGGCTGTTTGGACCAGGGGCTCCCAAGTAATCAATACCGCGGTTCCATAAGAATCAATTAAACAGCCCACTCGCTGAAAGTTCAGCCTCCACGGGGAGAGCAGAAGTAATGAGTGTGCTGACCTCCCTCCTCCATCCCCCCTTTTCTCTCTCTCTCTCTCCCCCACAATGGTTACATTTATCCACTTGCTTTATTTGTTCTAGCAGCACAGCATACTGTTATGCACTCACTAGCTTGTGGGGCCAGCACAACAAAACGCACACACGCAAAACACACACAAACACACACACACACACTGCACATACACAAACACTGATGTACAGGTACAAACACACACACACACACACACACACTGTGTCCATAGTGTTCATAGGTCACCTCCGGCTCTTTCCGTGTTTTCATACTCGTTGATTAGCCTAAAAAGGGAAAATAAATCAGAAAGCACCTCGTGCTGTGGATATTTCTTCAGGGAGAAGGGAGGCATCTCCCTCATGTCTGTTATGAGCTCCATGCCCTCTCACTACTCCCGGACACACACAAATATATGAAATCAATGTGACAACACTTTGGACTGTCAAGCCCTCTGTTGCCATGCAAAGAGATGGATAGAGAGAAAGAGTGTCTGGGAAAGAAAGAGAGAGAGTGCAAGAGGGGGAAGGGAGAGCAAGAAAATAAAAAAGGAATAATTCTTCCTCGCTGGCCTCACGGTGATGTTTTCCTCGCACGTCGAATCACCTGCCCATCTCGCCACAAAAACGACTGCTTGGGGATTATGGTGACATAATCACGACGCTGGCCTGAGAGAGCGGGCTGAATAGGCTTGAACCCTCTTTGCCACCCAGAGATAACATTTGTCACCGGGGCTCCCCGGCTCCTCATTCATAGATTAGTGGACTGCCGCCTTTCAGGACGTGAAATAGCTTTGGCACAGCATCCTGTTTATTTTCACCCCCCCCCGCCCCCCCTTCCATTCCCCAGCAACACTGTAACACCCCCCACCCCCACCCCCCCCAAAATAATACAGACCTCCCTGGAAGAAGAGGCGCATCTTGTCTCTTTCTTGAGAGTGTCATCCCTGGCCTTGGCCCTAACTGCCGTGTGCATGCATGTAGTTCAGTGTCCCCCTTTGTCTGGCTGGAGAGGTGTAGGGTAGGGGTAGGGGGGCTGAGGCTCATTCAAAATGGCAGGCTTGAGCCAGATCCGCAGCTCATGCAAAAAGGGAAAAAGAGCTCTAAGGTCTCATTTAATACCTTGACATCATGTTCCCCTGTTAAGCAATGAGAAATGCCCACAAAGGGGAAGAGTTCATTTTGGAATAACACACTCCCGGGTACATTTAGCAGTTTTTTTGCCCACACAATCACTCTATCACTCCACTACATGAATAGGCTTTCCTTCAGCATAAAAAAAACAGTCAACTCACTTAATCTTTGTTACACTCAACCATAAAAAAAAAAGAAAAATATATATGGTGGTGCACGCAGGGTCACTCCAATAGCCAGAATCGCACTGAGTGATGTGACCAGCTCAAACAGGCGGACTAAAAGCAGCATTTCTTTTTTTGTCCCACACTTAGACAGTGCAGTTGATAGAAGGTATCATCTGACCCCGTGCTTCTCAGTGAGGAACTTCAATCATGGCCAACAGTCCTTGCTGTCTTGACTTAAGAGAGATTCTCTGCATCTGGCAAAAGGGCAAGAGTGTAAATGGGATGTGACATTTTATTTGCGCGACATTCTGCTTGCGTGTCGTAAATAAATATATAAATAAGTATCAGATCCATGACAGACAGAAGACTGGCCTCTCTACATTACTCTTGCTGGTTAACTGTCACGCCATTAAAGTGCTCTCCCACCCGCCCACACCCACCCAACCACCCTTCTCCCCCTGATATGTCAGCTCTCCTCCCTGATTGGTTAGTAGATGTAAAGTGAGGGAGCACTTGCCAAACACTTTCCGAAAGCATGAAATTGACATTGTGAATCACATGTGACACAGAGACTTCTCAGCCGGCGGGTAATTGATCGGCATTTAGGGCCACGAGGGGCAGAAGTCAGAAGCTGGAGGTTGGGCCGCCCCGTCCCCCCCACTCCTCGCGGACCCTGTGTGTGTGTGTGTGTGCGCGCGTCGTCCTCTTCTCCATCTTCCTCTGCTCTTCGCTCTCTTTTATTTTTCCCTCCTGCTTGCCGCTGATTTCATCTTCAATTTCCACCTGAGGTGTATGAAATTCAGTGGGCCCGCTGATAGCGCGCTCTGCAAGTGAGACCCTAGTTAGAGTGCTTTCATGTGGTGGATCTCTCCATTCAGCCTAATTAAATTGAGCTTTTTAATCTGGCTCCTTTAATCCGGAGTCTTGTGCACGGGGACCAGGGTGATGTGATTTTGAAAGGGAGCGCTCTTGATTCACAAAAACATTCTTATCTCTCTCCCTCTTCTCCCTCTCTCTCTTTTGCTTTTCAAATGCAACTGGAGAGTGTGGTTTGTGCACTTAAGAAGACAACAATGAGATCTTTCAGCCCGCTGCTGCTTTTGAGTGGAGAGAAGCAGAGAGAGAGAGAGAGAGAGAGAGAGAGAGAGAGAAAAAGAAAGAGAGAGCTAGAGGAAAAAAAAGAATTCATTCAAATGACTGGGAAGAAATGCATAGAATCTTCAAGTGACGCAGTATTTAATAAATGCTAACTTTGAAATCTCACAGACGACTGGAATAAACACATTTCAAGCTATTACCTCCAGTCGTGTCACTCAAGCCCTTCTTTGCATGGGGAATGTTGTGGATTGACTTGAAGTTGGCCAGTGCCAAATGAAGTCTGCTTGATGTCTCCAGAAGCTTTACATCATGTAATACTATTGAGACAAACTTCACGCTGCCAACCGGGGATTTGTCTGGGACATAGTTTAAGTCCCTTCCCTCTTATCTCGCCAGCACATTTGGGCTGTTTGACCTGACACAAGGTAAAATGGAAACAGAGAAATAAATGCTATTGTCCTCTATGGCTTGGGTGCGTTCTCTCCTGCCCATGTAAACGAATGTAAGTATAACAGGAGCGCGGGTGGGGGCGGGTGGTTGCTAAGCTTGAAACATCAAAGGCAATAAGTATCCACTTCCCCTGCACTGTCTTACACCACTGCGCAGGGAATTCATGCAGGTCGGTCTTTAAGATCCTGATCGGGGTGGAGGTCGATAAGGCTTGTTCTAGCTGGGTATCCAGAGATAGGGGTCTTACCTGCGAGTCATTTTCAGCATGATCGGCCTTATCTGGGTTCAGACGGGCTCCCCTGGTCACTCACTGGCTCTGTTTAACAGTGCACCTTCTCCCTCTCCACCCCTCTCTCTCTCTCTCTCTCTCTCTCTCTCTCTCGCACAGCTCACCCATGCGCCTGCCTGGCCAAAGAGGCTTGTTTGCAAGGCATTAAGCTGTTTTTCCCCTCTCCACCCCCTCATCTCGTTTTCACCCCTCTTCTTCTCTTGTCTGTTCTGTCGTGCCATCCAGATTGGGTGACATCACTGGCACGACTCGTCGTGTGATGCTATGGTTGTAATCAGGACAGGACAGTTGCCAAGACACATTAGCACACACCAACCTGCACAAAGCAGCCTGTGTAAACATGGACGAGCGACGGCTGTAAACATGGACAAGCGACGGAGGGAAAGGGAACAGGGAGAGAGAGAGAGAGGGGACAGAGCAATGTAGCTAAGGTCAAATAATAATAAAAAATCCTTATGTAAAAACAGCAATACGGTGAAGAGGAGGCAGAGGAGAGAGAGAGAGAGAGAGGGAGAGAGAGAGAGAGAGAGAAAGAGAGAGTAAGGATGGGGGAATTAAACTAGCCAAGAGATCATAGCCATGAGATTCCGCCTGCTCGGATGGCACTGGAAACGAATGGAACAATGAATCTTTTAGGCAATTACCTCGTTAGATTGAGAGCAGAGTTCCATAATTTATCAGGCTGTCGAGATTAAAGTAATCCACAACACAGAAACTAAAGAGCTGATCTCATAATGGATATTTTAATCATGTCCCTCGAAAAGAAAGAAGAGCCTATTAACTCCTCATTTCAATTTATAAATAAGTATATATATATATTATATATATATATATATATATATAGCACCTCTGTCTGAAATTAGCAAAACATCCCACAAGATATTATGGTGGATTATATTGATGCTTTAAAATAAATTAAACCAGAAACAGTTTTTAGGCTAAGGCTATTACAATTTTCTTGTCATTTTTTTGCACATCAACTTTTCAGTGAGCAGTAAGACCCTTAGAAACGAGTGCAATTCTAACTGGCACATATTACATGTATTTGGGACGAAGGCCTGCTTGGACTACACAGCTCAGAAAAATCCCCCAAAGAGCTTGTGACAAGTGACAAGTGTATTGACAAGAAAAAAAAAAGGAAAAACAAGACAAGCTACACATCAACATTTATTTAAGTGTTGGACATTACGAACAGATGAATAGCCTGTTGAGAATGGTTTCTATGACAGCAAAGCAGGTTCACTAGGTACATTTACACCTGTGTCTCAGGAGGGGCATCTTTATTTCAGGACCTTGGGAGAACCCCAGGGTGGACATAACAACAGTGTATGACACCAGCAGTCCCTTCTCTCATTTACACGGCCACCCATAAACACAGTTCAAAGCCCGCTGTCTCTGGGGACACGGGCGGTACCTGGGGCCTTTAACACCACACAGTGTCTTTAATGCCTCCTGCTTCTTAATCTACATCTTAAAATACTCTCTTGCAGCTGTCGCGTCTGGAGGCTCGTGCTCGACAGAAACCTTGTTTGCGAAAGTGCGGCACAATCCTTTGGGTTTGATTTGGGTATCAGGGAACACCAAATGATGCGTCTCTAATCCATTCTTCCGAATCGAGACACATTACGCAGCCAAATAGACCAAATGAGCCTGTAAACGTTCATTCAGATTGGTCCGGCGTGAAGTAAACAAACAGCAGCGGGGTGGGAATTGGGTGTGCCGGGCCCCACGGAGCCACACTCCAGGGACCAGCCACAGGGACTTCTCTATAGTTACTGAACGGGAACTGGGGACGCTGGGTTCCCATCGGAAATTGATCCAGGTTGCCAAGGGTGAAAAGGGAGAAGGGGAATGAAAAACATACAAACATCCATCCTTCCGCAGACAGAGCTCTCATCCAAAACAACACTCCAGGGTGGAATGTCTCCGTGACTGTCTCCATGAGAGGTCACCATGGCAGGCCCTCCAGTGCTCTCAGTACTCAAACGCTACCCAAATGATACAGCCAGGTGTGTGGCTTAGACCGGCGGGAGAGAGTGTGTGCTGTGCTGCCACCCCTTTATCCACACATGACCTCCACTCACATCACTGGCTACTGTGTTATTTCTTTCAGAAGATAGTGTCCTGTGAATAAACACACACACACACACACACACATTTGTGTGTGTGTCTCTGTGTGTGTGTTTTGTGGTGATGGAGATGTGTGATTATGTTTGCCAGCCCTATATTGTGCCAAGAATGAAATGATCTGATCTTTAAAAGGCTATTGTGGATTTATATGGGGAAAATAGCCATATTATCATATGGTGTCTCTTTGGTTTCTCTGAGTCAAAGTCATATCCGATGATGATTGGCTTTTTGTGAGGTGTTCTGATGGGAAAAAAACAGTGGAGGCCATTGCTTCCCCATCTCCATCTCACATTGCATTGGCATACGTGCCTCAGTGCACCCCAGTTTTGGCCAAAATTGAAGAGCTTACACTGAGGAAAATAAATAGACGCTTGAATAGCAATCGCCGGTGCCCCTGAACCTTTTATCAGTGGGAATCTAACAGCCGTGCTGTTTCAGAATTTCAGTTTAGCTTCCGATTAAGGTATGTCCCAGCATTTTATTCCCTACATCTCTATGCTTCATAGCTTTCAAAGACTTCTGGGTAACTGCCTATTATCCGACAGTTCCACTCCACTGACCCTGCCAATAAAACTTTTCATATCCCAATAAATGAACTCGATCGGCGCGTTCTAAACATTTACACTGCGCTAACAGATCATCTCCAGACCTTGGAATTGGCTAAATTCCCTTTTCCTGATGAATATATAGAAGGAGATTAGAGATATGATAGCTTTTCAGATTGCTGCGCCCAGAGAAATTAGTTTAGCGAGCGTTTACAGAGGCTAAATTGGAACCATTAAATAGCGGATTGAATTGATGGCACATTCATTGTCTCTCCATCGGTATCACTGTAAAATCAATTAACCGTCACTTTCCCATTCCCAATAAAGTGTGATTGTCAGCCACGCTTGGCTACAGGAAACCCTGACAGTCCCTCAGACTGGAACGCCATGTGAAAACAAATTTTTGTGTGTGTGTTTCTCTCTCTCTTTCTCTGTGTGTGGAATGTGTATGATAGCAAATCGTGACCTGTAATTGTGTGGGGAAAGCGCAATTGTCTTCATCAAAAGCCAAATGTGGCTGGTATGGGCTATTAGCTTGAAATACTGCTTAGGCCATCTGGAGAGAAACTCATGGATTCTTCTTTCTCCCTACAACCCCCACCTCCCCCCCAGCCCCCCCCCCCCCCCCCCCCCCTCCCTCCAGCCCAGCCTTTTCTAATGTCATGATGTTTTTGAAGGGGAGAATGGGATGTTTATTGAATCTTTATTATTATTGTTGTCTGAGCACCCTGTGATTTTGTATACGGTGGCATTTTTACAGCAACCTCTGCGATGGGGGAGATTAGGAACGGGAGAGTGTCTCCTCTCACATGCAGAGGCATGCTGTGACTAATACTTGCCATTATTTGGGCTGCTCTCTCACCAGTCACAGTCCACCATGAAATACAAATGTGAAAATCAAAATAGAGGCGTTATTGCGCTATTACTTTTTTATAGCACAGCGGATGCTCCCAATATCGAATGAAGAGCAGAAATGTCACATTCATGGGTAAAATGAGAATGGAGTAATATGGACTCGTGTCGAGATGGCAATCAAGCGCCGATGGTACAAATGGTATTTCTTTGCACCCAAGTCTACAAGGTGTTTGTTTTGTTTTACGGCAACGATTGAGATCTCACACAAACAATGACTTGTAGAATTGACCGAAATTCCAATTAATGCAGATAAAATGGAAATGTATGTGACGGTTCCAGATCAAAGTACCTAACAAATGTCCAACAGATTAAAAAGTTATAAAACTATCTTCTCATTGAGGCTATTTGAAGCGACCACACAAACATACAGTAATGCACCGTCTGCCTCTGTTTAATCATAGTCATTTATAATTACATTGACAGCAACTAAGCTATAAAGTCATGGCATATTATTTATTTTAGGGGCCATAGAGACAATCCTGTAGGGTATGTCATATAAAATTAACGACAGTCAGATTATTTTTAGTCTTATTATTATGTGAAATTCAAATTGGAATATGCCTCTGTAAACATACATATATCGGTAATTAACATTTATATTTAACTGTGCAATCTTTCCTGAGTCCACAGTGTTTTAGTGATATTATTCCCAACTTTAAAGGTCACAAAAGAATCAAAGTGCAGCTCTTCTGTGTTAGGAACAGACCTCTGTTACACAAGTTGTGGCAATACTATACTTTATTAGGGCGCGAGCTGGCTAAAGTGCTTCTTTTTACAGTAAGCAGTGATTTGAGCCCATTTCATCCGATCTGCTTTTGAGCTAGTAGTGTCATCTGTCCCTTAATAATCTTAAACAATCTGTGTTTGAGGAATATGTTTAGAGATGGTCAGCTGGTCCCATTTCAGCAGACAAATCAAACAGCATTACGCTTGTCAATTTGCCAGAGGCGTTGCTGGAGCGTCCTCTGAGATCGGGACTTTCATCTAATTTTGCCTTCTAATGAAATCAAAACGAGAGCCCTGCCCAACCCCCCCTCCCCCCTCCCCTTAACCTTTCCCTTTCCCTTTCCCCAAGAATCCTATTATCTTTACATTGACTGAGCCTTCAGCAGCAGATTGCCCAAAACCAATGCCATGTTTTTTCCCCCTTATCCCGTGTGTGAGACATATGGATGTGCCAGGACTGTGAGTGGCTTCATCATCGCATATGCTGGGGGAGTGATGGAGGAGATGACACGCAGACTGACGCCAAAGTGGGTCCATAACAGATGAAGACCCAGGGAAGACCCCAGGCCCAATGTTGAGTTTGAGCCGTCTGGATGAGAGAGAGGCAGGGAGGGAGAGAGAGAGGGAGAGAGAGAGGGAGGGAGGGAGGGAGGGAGGGAGGCAGGCAGAGAGTGTGTTATTAATTGGTGGGTGATTAATATGTTTGCGCGAGGCGTTGCCAGGATACTGCAAGTAGTAAGCGGTGCTCCTCGCCATCTCCTTCCCATGTTCCAACACCCCAATGATGAGAAGCAGCCTCGCCGAAAAGCTCATTAGAGGATGAAAATAAGATTGTCCACTCAAATGGAAAGGAGTGCAGAGTGTGGCGAGCATATCAACACACATGTCTCCCACTTTCAGTTTCCTGCCTCTAACTTTGACACATTGCACCAAAGCCTTCTGGCAGAGGAGCAGACCGAGGACTATGTTCCACTCACTGAGGAACTAAAACTTACTGGCTGAGAAGCAGACCAAGAAGGTTCCACTCACTGAGGAACTAAAACCTAATGGCTGAGAAGCAGACCCAGTAGGTTCCACTCACTGAGGAACTAAAACTTAATGGCTGAGAAGCAGACCCAGAAGGTTCAATTCAATTCAATTCAATTTTATTTATATAGCGCATTTTTACAAAAGGCATGTCACAAAGCGCTTAACACAAGAGGCCCAATGAGCAACAGGGGCAAGGAAAAACTCCCTCGCAGCGTTTTTTGTTTTTACTTGTTATGGTAGAGGAAGAAACCTTGGGCAGCTCCGACGGCTCAAGGGGCTAACCCAACTGCCGAGGGCAGGTTTTCAGTCTCTTAGATGGTGAGTAGTCCACTATTATTCCATTAGATACATATTACAAGAAAATTTTGGTAAATAAAGTACAGTAATATAGGAGTCCCATTAGAATCCCAGGATATAGTCCCATGTCATTAGGTTCCACTCACTGAGGAACTAAAACCTAATGGCTGAGAAGCAGACCCAGTAGGTTCCACTCACTGAGGAACTAAAACCTAATGGCTAAGAAGCAGACACAGAAGGTTCCACTCACTGAGGAACTAAAACCTAATAGCTGAGAAGCAGACCCAGAAGGTTCCACTTACTGAAGAACTAAAACCTAATAGCTGAGAAGCAGACCCAGTAGGTTCGACTAAGGAACTACCATAATTGGTCTTGATTCTTCACACGCTATTGGGTATTATTCCAGAGGCTCTCTGGCCTGTCAGAGATGAGATGAGAGCTGGTGTCTAGGCAGCAGCAGCACCTCGACCTCCATCCCTGACTAAACAGTTGATTTGAGCTAGTGAGAGGGCCGGAGAGGGGTGAGAGGGGAGTCAGGGGGTTGGGGTGGAGTGGGGTGGAAGTTGGTTTTGGGTTTCGCGTGAGATTGACGACGGGGTCGGGGCTGGCAGGGCGGCTCCGGGGTCAGGGGGACACCTCAGGCAGCGCATCGTCCGCGGACCAGCTGAGGAAGCCTTTAATGTCAGCAAGACATGGGTGACGAAGGTGAGAAGGGCCGGCAGCACGCTTTCTCACGAACCTGACTGACCCAGGACAGAGGGAGAGGGAGAAAGAGAGAGACTCGTCCAGTGCACATGGAGGTATCTAATGTTGTAGTTGAGAGAAAATATATGTGTGAGAGAGAAAGAGATAGTGAGAAAAAGAAAGAAAGAGAGAAAGGAAGGAGGGCCCGGTGATCTTCTCTGTCCACAGGTGCAGCACAGATGCCAGGGGAGCGGGAGGGAGGTAGGGAGGGGGGGAGAGCAGGAGGAGAAAGAGCACTGTACTGCTCCCCCGGCCCACTGGGGACTCCAGCCTGGACCAGGGTAGCAGGAGGAGTAGCAGGAGGAGGAGGAGACAGCACACAGCTCCCACCTCTTGTGGAGTTCCCACATCTGCTTCCCCAGCCCGTCCCTGCAGCCGTAATTACCCCATGGAGGGAGCAGATGACCCAGTCTGGGCCCGAGCCCACACCACACAGGGTGGGGACGCACCGGGCTCTGCCTCGCAATTTGGGCCCCACACTGGATGATTGACACCTTTGCAAATTTTTGCCATGTTACTGAGGGATTATGGCAAACGCCTAATTCGGCCCCCAGTAAAGTAGTTTGGGGCTCTATCTATGCGCAAGATAAGCACTATGGATGTGCATATACAGCACACAAACACATTATCAATATTTAAATATATAAGAGTGGCCCCATTTTCAGGGGGAGGTTTTTCTTCAAAACAACAAACAGCTCATTAAAATAAGCAAATGCAAGAATGAAATGCACAGCTGAGTGCATTGCCAACTAGGGCCAGACACATAGTGTTTTCTGCAGTCCCATAATTACAGGAGTCCACATTATCAGATGGAGGGACGGAGATAAAAGCACAGAGCGGCGGTAATGGAAATCTGTTTGGAGAGGTGTGGACTCTAATATCTAATTTTGCCTAATAAACTATAACTGATTTAATCTCCACCTTATCAGGCCAAGATTTTGCCACTTTCCCTTTTAATTGGCTATTTTGTAATCCCGATTCCCGGCGGAGCCCGTGGTCTGTCTCTCCCTCCTGAGAGCATGTGTGAAATCAGTTTGAAACGGTGTGTCAATCTCATTCTGAAGTGGCCATCTGGCCGGCAAACAGGAGCCGTGGAAGGCACCGCGAGCCGCGGGGTCTCAGCAAGGCAATCAGTGGCAGCTTTCTACAATGTGTTAATGCAAATTTATTAGAGATTTCCTATCGCTCCCTTTAATCTGCCCTGCCTGAGTCACTGCTGAGCAGAGAGAGAGGGAGGGAGACCGCCTGGACACCGGCAGTGCACACACATGTAGTTGGCGCAGGTGTAGGCACACACACACATACACACACACACTCACATAAGTACATGTGCAATATAGATAATATGCATATTATGCACTATGACACAAATATGTATTCTGATTTACATACATACATACAATGTGTACTCTGTAGAGCCCAAAAACATGTATGTCTATAAACACACACACACAGACTTATACACACGCACACACACACTTTCTTTCTTTCTTTCTCTCTCTCTATGAAGAAGAGAGAGAAGGAGAGAGAGAGAGTCATATGTGTACAAAAAAGATTTAAGGAACCTGGCAATTCGTCTATATGAGATAAATGCTAGCCTTCATGAATAAAACATTTAAATACACACACGTGAACACATCCCCACACATACATGGCTGTTTTAGGCACTGACAGTTCATTTCTCCATGTGTGGTTTTGAAAATGTGTGACCAACTAACTCACAGGTAACTTAATTCAGCGAAATTTGTAATAGCATTGTTACAGATCTCATTCCCTTATCCCCAGCACACACAAAATGGTTTAATTTGAGCTTAACTCCACACCTGTATCTAATCTCACTTCAAATGGGGTGCCATTACACATCCTTATGATATTCTGGGTGATGCGGAAAAAAGACTGTTTGTTTTGGGATCTGTGGTTTCGCAATGATTGGTGCTAGCAGAAAAAAAAGAAATCACATAATTTGTTCAGTTTTGTCTTTTTTTCCTCCATTGAGAGTCTACTATAATGCTATCAGTCTCAGTGAATTTAAAGCAATTAAACATACACACAGGCCAGCAGTCCTCTCAAAGTTACATTATCATATCTGCGTAAGGCAGGAAAAGGGATTTGGAAAAGTATGTATGCTGAACAGCAGCTCCATGCAAACCTTTGATTTCATTTTAACTTGAGATGTTCTTTAACAAAAGCGGAGAACTGCGGCATAAAGAAATGGTGAAAATACTTTGCCATTATTTTTAATTGGACAAGTGCAGAGTTTTACTCTGTCGAGAACGAGGCTCCCAGAGATAAGTCAAGTGAGCTTTTCAGGCGAGACCAAAAAATAACTTTTCTTTTGCAGTTTAAAAGGCTAAGATTTAAATTCGTTTTTTTCTTTCTGTTGAATGATGGGGGAGGCCTTTGTAAACAAGACTCCCAGGCTATGATGCTAGGAGGTCTCATAAAATATGGAAGTTGAGCTTTTGCGTTGAATCATTCAATTTCTGCCTGCCCTATTATCACTGCAGGGATGTCGTCTTAAGTTCAAATCTGAACTGATAGAAGGAGACAGGCTCCTCTCTTGTAACCGACACAACAGTGATTTCCGGAAAACAATAAGAGGGGCAGTGGAGAGACACTGTGCACAAGTCAATATGGCGTTTATCAGAATGAAAGACATTTTAAATGGTGAACTGTTGCAATCCAGCTATCATGCTGGAGTGACTCCTGTGCAAATGTGTTCATCCTCCCTGGCAGAGGTTGGGAGATGGGCTTGGAGAGAGAGAGAGAGAGAGAGAGAAAGAGAGAAAGAGAGAGAGAGAAAAGGAGGAGCGAGTGAGAGAGAGAGAGAGCCACGGCCTTATTGCAAAGCTCTTCCTAGGAGCTATGGAGGCTGTCATTAATCCCAACTGTCTGTAAAATTGAAGTAATAAAAAACCCACTCACTGCACATCAAATATCGCCGTCGTGGCGATGCACCCAGGAAAAACACAGATCCTCTGACAAATAAAGAGATTTATCCGTGATTGTTTCAGTTGAGAATCCTGGGCACCCTGTGTTCCCTTTGTTAGACATGAGAGAGACATTACACCCATGGCAGCACATGACCTCATTTGCAGAGGAGGAGAAATTTAATTAACAAGGCAAACATTGTCTGTGACAATGCCTCTGCTGAGACTGCGCGCCAGCGTAGAGCTGCCACCTTTTCAAGATTGTCCAAAATGCTATCATCACAGCTCCATAATCAGCACTCCCGACCCTCCACCCCCCCCACCCCACCCCCCCAAAAAACACACACACACCTGCAAAAGCAAAGCAAAAATAACCCATATAGTATTGAATGTAGTCAATCTCTGGCTTTGTAGCAGCTGAAGTAGTCCCCCCCTCCTTCTGAAACAGCACCATATCAAACTAATAAGAGAATAAACACCCCATAATAATAATTGCCCTGGCAACCCACCCTTAGCCCACCCCAGCCCCTGTCCCAGTACCCCACTGCAGCAGTCAAGCATCCACTTGCTCATGAAAAAAAGATGGGTTGAGTTTTGGGCGGCCGTGCCAGCTGAGCTGACAATATGCTGCTGCTCAGCGGCCACATAAAGAGAGGGGAGGGACCCTCCATGGCCTCTGCATCATAAAGCCTTGGAGTCCTTTTGTCTCCTGTGTGTGTGTGTGTGTGTGACAGCTCGAAAAGTGTTAAAAGTGAGCACATGGATGCGTGTCCTGTGCCAGAGGGCAGTAGGGGGGCTGGGGCGTGTGAGGAGGAGTCCATTAAGCTATATTTAGGAGAGCCCTCCTTGGCCGCATGGAGAGTGGACAGGATGAGGCAAACACAAACCCATAGAAACAAGGCCTGAAATTACTGCAACTGAGCCATGATAAAAGTTGTTATTATTGTTGGGTTTTTTTTTTCTGCCACTTGCCAGGGATGCAAAGCCTCCAGGCTCTCCCAGTCCATAAACACACACCTCACCTGTGCTCCGCTAAACAGAACCCCCCTGTGTAGCCTGCTATCATCCCACTGCACTGGCTCCACATCGCAGATTAACACTTCCCAAACACTAGCGTTTATCTATTGTCCTGTCTAGTTCAATATATCCAGTGGAGGGTGGAAGTGCTTCTCCACTGGCTGGGGCTGGGGGCCAAGCAATCACTGCATGCTGCTTCATAGACAGCCACTCCAGTGTGGTGGTGGTGGTGGGGGGGGGGGGGGGGGGTGGTGTGTTGCTCTGGCTTTCTTTGGGGTGATTTGTGTCATACTGAGGAATGGGACGAGGGGACCACTGATTGATTGTGATGGCTATGACTGTTAACTCTCCTGCTCTCTCACTCTCCTTCCCTCTTACGCCTGCCGTGGCGTTTGTACGTGGAGAAACGCCTTGTGTGAATAGCGAATGCTTCACACAACGCACACACACACACACACCCACACACACACACACACACACCAGTGAACAGCACACACATACACCCACGTGTGCAGGGTCTTTTTTGCAGCCATTATTGCAAGAGCAATGCCTCAACAGCCCAAGCAATAATAGTGCCGGTGCCCCATTACCCAGGCTTCCATTCATGCTAATGATTTGCGCCATTACTCTTTCACTGGCTTTGTCTACTGTGCCATTTCTGTGACTTATGACACCATATATAACATGGTATCATGTTGGATGTAGAGCACGCTTATTATGATAGAAGGTGCAAAAACAGGGAGAGCACAGAAAGGCACTGCAGCACCACAGAGGTGTTGATACTTTATTTATTTTGTTCTCTTTCGGATTATCCAGTGCGAAGGCATGTAATTGGGTCTGCGATAATATTAAAACTGGTGGCTAAGAGAGAGAGAGAGAGAGAGAACGGCATCAAAAAAAGGCAGAAAGCACAGCAAAACAATTTTAAGCCTAATTTGGTATGAGACATGATTGGCCCAGTGGCGGCACGCCACACAGTCAATTACGATAAGGATTAAGCGCGCGCAATCAAAAGATAGAACAAGATAATGTGGCAAGATACATTTGGAAACACAAGCAATTAATTGAGGAAGCATGACACACGAAGCCGCTAAAGACGAAGGAGGAGAGGGGGCTTCAACACTTCATCATTATTAATGACAAAGACCACTGATTTTTCCCCTATTCTTCTCTCTCTCTCTCTCTCTCTCTCTCTCTCTCTCTGTAGCTCTCCCCTCCCCCAATCTCCCCAGCTCGACCACACCAACACCATTCCACACACTTATGGCCAACCCCCGTCCCTTCGCCAGCCTCTGCAGCCATACTGGGGGAGAGTATGAGACAGAGAGAGAGAGAGAGACAGAGAGAGAGAGACGTATGTTTTTGGGAGGCCAGACGGAGCTGTCCG
>JAGFZM010001218.1:60569-72436 GCA_017657215.1 Limnothrissa miodon
CAACAGACACACACAATCAGGGGGAAAATAACATGGCTCCAGTCTGTCACTTCCGAAGGCCAAGGGCCACGCCAGCAGACTGACAGCTGCCGGGTCATCCCTGTCTGCTTAGACCCACACTCACTCAGTGTGTTAACCTGCAGATAGAGAGAGGAGAGGAGGGAGAGCGAGTAGGCTGCTGAGAGAGAGAGAAAGGAGGAAAGGGGGGGAGGATGTGAGGGCCATGAAAGAGACAGAGAAAGAAAGTGGTTAAGTATGAGAGGCAACGGGGTTGAGAGCAACATGAGAGGGTGAGAGACCGACATAGAGACACAGAGAGAGAGAAAGTGGGATGAAGGGGTAAAATGGAGAGCGAGCGATTCGGGTGAATCCTTGGCAGCTCTCATGTCAAGGGAGACGCTGGTGGCGCCTCTCCTCTTCCCTTTCAAATGCAGCGGGTAAGTATTTTAATTAGTTGGCTAATTGTCTAAGTAATTGGTAGACAACTTAGCTCAAAGAGTAATCAATCTCAACAGGGCCGCCTTCTATCACATCAAAGGATCTGTAATTAACACGGCTGACTAAGGGAACGCTGGTGAAAGCGAGAGGCACGCTAGCGCAGGGCTCCGTGATCCCAGATAAGGCCAGCTCTGCTCTATGCTGGGAGCGTCATCCTCTGTGCTGGCCTACAGAGAGGGGGTGCTGTTCCGGGCCTCCATCACACTCTGCACGTCTGAGACAACAAAACAAATGACACACTCATACACACACACACACTCATACACATACACACACACAATCACTCTAGACACTACACACACACACACACACTGGAGTGGGAGCTGGCACGTGGGTGCCCCTGAGTTGCATTAATTGTGTTTAATAAATTCAGGTAGCAGTGAGTGAAGAGTAATGTGTTTTCCATACGGAGCGGATTTCATTAATTTGGTCCATTTTCTCCTCTTTGGCTGCTTAATTAAAGCACTCACCGGTGGCATCTTATGGCAGCAGCACACCCAGGATTTATTGCTAAAAAGCTCTTCTTTAGTCATTAAGAGGGAGCACAGAAAAAGCCATTTGTGAAAAATCCATATTTTGTTTTTATCTGATGTCAATTTTTTGAAAAACTTCGTCACAGTAGCTCTTTCAATATGCATTACTCACACGCACAGCCCTTGCACGCCTGCTATGTCCCTGCTTCAGCAGTAAGCAATTATATATTGGGGATGAAAAGGCTAATCATTTCTTAAATTCTTCCATTTAGGGATTTTTTAATCTATCCATTGTGGGAAAACAAGACCCATAATGAACAATTATACAAACAGTCAATTTCTGTGTTGTGCAGAAGACTTAATTAAAATGGGTAATGAAAATTGAGGTAGGTCTGGTGTGGAACCTTACTTATCAATGTTCAAATGGGAAAATGGAATACATTGGCTTTTTGCATTAGCCAACTAATGATAATGACCTGAATTGTAACATACACTATGCTTCAGACGAGCTCATAACCGTGGTCCTAATAACCGAAACCCATCCACAGTTCAAAATAATGTCATCCAATGAGTATCCGGAGGCTACAAATGCATACAATTACTGTACAATCCAGCACCGGTGGATCACTACCACAACACTTCAAAACTGCTGCTTTTGCCCATATGTGGGATGAAAGTGAGTGAACAAAGAGAGAGAACCTGAAGACTCTTTTCTCTTTTTCCGCTAATTTCCCCCCGACACTCAGGAAGCGGCCTTGGCGAGGGTGGGATGATTGGATGAAGCGAGGCCCGACCGACGGAGATGGAAATGCAGACGCAAGAACAATAGTACAACGACTGTAAACAAACTGATTTGCTCCTGCGGGAGTGCGTGGCGTTAGCGCTGACTGGAGCCATGAAAAGAGGGTGATTTGCCCACCGCGGGGACCTGAGGGTGTGCGGCGGGCTGGAGAGATGTGGGCGCAGTGTGTGGGCCCCAGATTTACTCATCAGCCAGGATCAATGCAGATTCACTACTCGCCATCACTTTGATCCGCCACAGACAGCAGGGCCTCAGTCTTCTATTAGTGAACAACAGGGGCTGGGAGTGAGGACGGGCCTGTGTGTTTAGTTAGGAGCTTGCTGTACATACTAAATGATCAGAGAGGATGTCACTGAGGAGGACTTCAATATGAGGCTGCAAGCAGCACCACAGGAAGCCTGATATTACTGCAGGAAGTGGTGCTTGAAATATCTTTTATTTATTGCTATTCTAATATTTTCACTTAGAGCGAGAGGATTTCTTCATATCCAGTTTACATATTATGATCATTTCCATAATCTGCTTCCAGCTAATTTAATATATACATTCAATTTGTTGTCCTGATACCTCATTGGAGGATAGAGTTTTAAATGATCAGATTACAGTGGTGGAAAAATGACACCGTGGTATGATTGCATGTTAGCCCAAGTGGCTAATTACGGGGGAACTACCCAGAGAGACAGGCAGTTGAGGAAATTAAAACAACCCCTCCCCTCCTCTCCCCCCCTCCTCACTCCCCTCCTTCTTAGCCGCTTTCTCCCTGCAGCAAGGTCCAACCCAGGGAGAGTGGCACTGACAGATTGACAAATAAGGTTAATAAGTACTTTCCTCCTCTCCTAAAGGCTAATCAAATATTAATCCTTGAAGTGTGGTCAGCAGAAAAATAACAAACAATCGGTGGGGAGGAATTGATTGCATTGATTCTCTGGGTGGAAGGTTCTGAAACCGCCCCGATCTGCCACAGTGTTTAGAAAAACATTTGCGCAGTCAAAGGGAAACATTTTACCCAGTGCTTTCCAACACTATTTCCATTTGTACGCTGTGATTGGACCAATGTTAAATTCTCTTTCAACCTCTGGCTTAAGAAGTACAATTTCTTTTTTATTTCAAATAAGAATGTGTAGTTTTCAATGGAAAATACAAATGATAGAATTACACACGCGGATGCTAATGTCACTTCAGCTTCAACTTCAGTAATGAGATAAGAGATCCATCCTAGTGATTTGGACTTGTTCCGGCGCCCTGTGGGGTGTCCACAGAGGCATGGGACTGCAGCGTATCGAGCCAGGAGCCTGGGTTGCAGCCACACTAAGTCACTAATCAGGCTGTTGGGCCACATAACTGTAGAAATGGAACAAACATCCTCAGATAGTCACTAGATGTAATGAGAGAAATCATCAGAGAATCGGCCTGTGTGTGTTTTTGGACTTGTGTTATTATAGCCCACAATAGATTCTATAACTGGCCGATCAATTAAGTGCCCCTAGGGTGAGAGGGGTGGGGGGAGGGAGGAGGCCGGGTGGTGGGTTGGGAGAAAGCACAATGGAAGTTTTTTTTGTGGAAAACATGAAGAAATGGATTTAAATTGAGACAATGAGTCATTGTGGAAATAGAACACTGACTATTTGTGCGTATCAGTGTGACACTGGATTTTATTTTTGATAAGGCACTGCTACGTCCACAATTTCTCAACTCTCCTGCCAATTGACTCTCTCTCTCTCTCTTTCTCTTTCTCTCTCCCTCTCTTTCCTTCAGTGCTGCTTTCACTAATCACAAGCCTGAGGACATATTCAGACCTAGTGGACTCTGCAGCCCTTTCTTTCTCTCTCTCTCTCTCTCTCTCTCTCTCTCTCTCTCTCTCTCTCTCTCTCTTTCACACACACACACACACACATACACACACAAACACACACACACTGATAGGGACAAAATTGGATCCTGTGTGAATGCAAAGCAGCTTATCATCCAACATTTTCAGGCAGTGCTCCCTCCTGGAGCATATGTCAACATCATTTATTAGATGTGGCATGGGACTAAATAATGTATGATCACAAAACCAAACGGGGAAAAATGAATCTCTCCCAGCAGGTGGGTGGAATAATATTTGGAAAGAATATGAAAATTATTAATAGAAGCCCTTCAGGAGGAATTATTTGTTAACATTATCCTGTATGTCATTGGGAGGGGTGGTGGTGTGGGGCTATAGGGGTAGCTTCAAATCTATGATTAATCATATAGAACATTTTCAATAATAATAATATTACCAACCAAACGCTCCCCATTTATCGTTAAGTCCATACAAAACAGACCATCAGTCAAGTAATTACCCCCATAGACTCAAATAATGGTTAATCACACTTACATATTCACCGGCCTGTCCATCCTCCAAGCCATGGGGTGATAACATTCATCTCCAGCGCTCTACCTCGTCTTTGCCATCGCTGCCGAGTGTCCTCTAGAATTGCACCAGCATTTCAGAGTGGCTTTGAACCTCTTTGGAAATGCTCATTTTATGGAATGAAAAAAAAACACACATTATGAAGATGATTGTGATATGATTTTTTTTCTACATAAGATCTGCTTTGAATTTGCTCTCTGCACCTATAAAGGTATTACGGCACAGTGGATGCTGTGAAGGCATCATTTGTCACTGCCAGATCCATCCATGTGCTGTGTTGAATAGGGGGCTCTGAGGACATGCTTAGCAGAAACAGCTGAGTGGGCAAACACTGCTTCTACATGAATGTCTAGTGGAATACTCACATCTGCTTGGGACCCCAATTCTATATATATATATATTATACATTACCTTACTATCCATACTATCGTATGAACTGAACACGCTGTAACCTTAAACACACACTCAGACACACACACACACACACACACACACACACACACACATATATATATATATAGTTTATACATTACCGTACATTATACTACCGTATAAACTGCACACACTGTAAGCTTAAACAAAAGTATTCACTTGATGTAGATGCTCCACTGCATTTCTCAGTGCAGAGGCTACGAAGAGAGAATATTTTTCAAATATCTATTTTTTATTTTCAGGATATAAAAATATTTTTCCTCTAGTGGTGGTGTGTTATCTTGGCACATGTGTATTTCTGGGCCCAGCCCCCAAATCTATGTTAAATACTAAGTATCTATACTGCTAGATGAGCAATTCCTTGACCAAATTCACTTCCCAGATTCCCTCTGTAATTCTCCCCCATCTAACAGTATGGAACAAATCCCACTGGCTCTGGAACTTGACAAATTGCATTAAAAACACCCAATTGGTCTGGGATTGGATAGAAGCACATGTCTCTTCATCCCATTAAACATGAAGCTGTTTAATCTTCAAAACTTGCTGACGCATGAGAGAGAGAGAGAGAGAGAGAGAGAGAGAGAGAGAGAGAGAAAAAAAACACCTTCACCTATTTGTTGACAAAACCATGGCACAAAAAAAGTTTCCTGTTGAAAACACTTGAGGAGGTTAGGAAAAACAACAAACAGTAACGTCTACGATAATTGGCATGTTTTGTCCCAAGCCTAATTAATTAGCAGCAAAGACGATATACATCCATCAGCCTCTCGTCTGCCTTGTCTTCTCTCGGCGAAGCGAGCGTGTGTGCGGAGACAAAGCCTGCCACTGTCGTATCATCCAAGTTACAGCTGAACAGCTTACCCCTCTGGATCATGTTACAGTGCTTTTGATTGCATGTAAACAGCTTTTGACATGGGTCTGCTTTAATGTGTACGACATGCAGAAAATGGGGTGAAAAATGCCTGCGCACAACTGAACCTGTCAACAGCCACTACCTGCTTTTAAAATCTGTTCCCCCGTTTCAGGCAATCTGTGGGAACCAGGCCTGTGGAGTGACTAATCCTGTTTTTATCCCCCCACCCCCCACCCCCTCCTGTATCACACTTTCAATTCCACTTGCTGCCTCCTTTGTGCGATTTCCATTTGATCTCGCTTTTAAAATTCAAAATCTATTCAAGGATTTTTTTTCCTCCTCTACTTGGTTTCATGCTGTAGCCATGAAGCCCTTATTTATGTACGCGCCAGATTTGGAATTGCAAATAAGGAGTGCATGTGTGATTTTTTTTGTGGAGGGGTGGGGTGTGCCTGTGCCACCATCTCCCTGTACTCATCTTTTCATGAGTCCCATAGATTTAGAATGTTAACATGGGACTTTAAGCAGGCTGATCAGGGCTAGATTAGTCCGTCACTGGCCATGATATTGAGCCCTTCATGGTGAGCTCACACATGCTCGGCACATCATCTACTGTGCAGGAAGTTCTTCTTTTGTGGAGGCGAAGATGGAGGTGGGGGTGTGGGTGCACTAGTGGTGACTGGCTTTGAGGAGAGTGTGTGTATGGGGGGGGGGGGGGGGGGGGGGGGGGGGGTGCACTAGTAGTGACTAGCTATGAAGGTCTTGCACTATTATAAATGACTTAAAATGAATAATAGAAGTCCTTTAGGAGGCATTATTCTGTATGTCTTTGGGATGGGGAATATGGGGGTAGCTTCAAATCTATGATGAATCATAGTACATTTTCAATGAAAAATAATATTAGCAGGTGTGGTAAGGTGTGGAGAGCAATCTAAGGGATGGAGAATGAGTTGTCACCACCTGGGAAGTAGCTAGTAGGGCACGGCTCACCACCAGGAGAGAAAAACCCTTCCACCACTCACCACCCATCTAAGAACCTCAAAGCCACCTGAGACTGTCACTGGGTTTCTGGCTGGGACATCATATGATATATACAGTATATGATGGTATGATGTATAACACCTTATCACATGATGTATTGCACTGAAGCGAGCTTATTTAAGGTTATCTGGAGTTAAGATGTCAAAAGAGAGGTACAGATTGAATACTTCAAAAGAAAAAAAGCAGCAGGAGACCCAAGACCACCTCCACCACTCGTTTACTGTGAGTGTTTGTGAGGAACCATGGAACAACCCATGTACACAAATACAAGGAAATGAAATCACCTTCCCGCTTTTATCTTCCATTTTTTCCAAATGTCAGTGCATATTTTGTAGCCTATTCAGGCAGTGGTTTCCAAGGAGAGCTGACTACCAGACAAGGAAATTGCTTTTGAGTGCACCAGACAATATGTGTTCCACAGGAACACTAAGTCTATATGCCGGAATTAATGGATTAAATCTAATAACATTTGCTTTGCTTAGGTTTTCCAAGTAATGACAGCAAAAGCATAAAATATATATATTCCTTATTGGACAAATACCTGAAAAAATGCAGCTTATCATGCACGAGTAAATAAAGGAAATGATACTGTGTACACACATGCTCTGAGCCTAGGAGATGGCATCAGCAGCACATGGTTAGAGTGGGGGGAAGCAGCCAATGTTGACATGGTGTTACACCAACAAATAAATTAATCTGCAAAAAACCAATAGCAAAAGGAAAATATTAATTAGCATGTCACAGACGACTGACCTGTTGCTGTGAAAATAAATGTGTTTTTCCTAATGTTTCCATAAATTGTGTTATGGAATATAGCAATGCTGGCAACAAGGAGAGGTAGTACACATTTTGTTGGCGGGGGGTGGGGGCAGTCATAACCATAATATAATATATGCTAAAAAATTCCATATTGCTGGAGAAATCTCAGTGTGTGTATTCAAGCTAGTTTCTCTACTTCTACAAAGAAATGTAATATCTAAAGAGCACAACACAGTTACCTTATTCTAAGTACAAAGGCGTATCTTTTTAATAAGTGTGGTTGCATGGAAGTTATCAAAGGATTGCTTTCAAAATGTCACTGGGAAATATGTAAACTAGTGTGGTCTAAGTCATTTATGAAGTCCAGTGCATTTCAGAATGAGTGCTTTAGTGCGCACGCACGCACACACACACACACACACACACACACACACACACTTGCATCCACCTCTCAGTGTAATCACAGAACACACACACACAATCTGCGACGCTGTCTCTCTGAGCTGCTCACAGCCCCTCCAGTGTTGTGCTTAGCCAGTAGATTTGCTTGTGCTGGACCCAGCTGGCAAGGGCCCACACATCGCTACACTGACTCCTGCCGTCACCTTTGATACCCCGTCAGAGTTTACTCAGCAACAACAAGGCTGCTGGCTTCTCTGGCATATGCTCTGTGTGTGTGTGTGTGTGTGTGTGTGTGTGCGCACGAGCAACACACGCCAAGCGGCCTGCTTCCCCACTCGTCTGCCTGGCCGCCACACCAGCGCTGTTTGACATTTGTGTTGATATCGTTGTCGTCATTGAAAGCTGCTGGGGGGGGGGGGGGGGAGTGACAGGGATTTGAGCACTCTTCTCTCTGCAGCTTATCATCAACATTTCAATGGTTTTCTTACATGACCTGTCATGGTCGACTCATCCCCGCGCCTGTCATGCATCTGAGCTGTTTTGCTCAGGTGTTTGTGGTCAGACGCAAGCGTTTGAAGCTGAGGGTGGAAGTGGCAGCTATTGGCGGAGAGTGGGGAGGTGTTGAAGGCACCAGACGCCTACACTGTGTGTATGCCCATTTCAGCACAAATGGCATAAATTGCAAAAGAGAAGAGAAAACTCATCTCAAATTAGTCCTAAATAGGATTAATGGCGTGTGCTGTATCAACAGTGCACACTCACCCTGAAGTTTTGTAAAAATATCCGCCTGTCGGACTGTTTTTTTAACCTTCACCATAGCCTGCCATGGTTTGCTGGATATTGAAATTATTTCCATAAAATACACTTGATAGGATGAGAATCAGGCTAGCATGCTTTACAATGGAGGGCTCGGTGAGCGAGGTTAATGCTAAAAGGCTTGGTGCCATTCAAATTATGCACAGAAACAGTCGTTTGCACATGAATCACTCTAATGGATTACCAGGATGGGCTCATAAATATAGTATCAGGAGGAAAATGCTGGAAAAAAGGACTAAAATTAGAGTTTGATCACATGCATTCATACTTTGGCCAGGTGAGGGAGAAATAAACCCAGGGGGTTAAAAAGCACACCTGTGGTATGTAAGCACAGAGCATTAAATGATCTACCCGCCTTCAATGCACGTCGCAAGACTAGCGTGCTAGTGGAGAAAACAAGTGGTGAAGACTGCTTAGAGGTGCAGGCCCTGAAACAGCCAAGGGACCTCATTTTGTGATGAGAGTGCAGAGCCGGTGGGTAATATGAGCATTTTCTACCTATCAGTGGATAATGGATTTGGTATTGGGTTTTCCCATGACATTTAGAGGTTAATATGCACTGGTTTCATGGTTACTTATTGATGGCTACCCCCGGATATTTGCATTCACCACGCTTTTTTATTGACACCAGTGATTAATACGGCGCCAAATCAAACAGGATGGCCTGGCCGAGGTGAGGAGTTTTTCACTCACGCACAGCTGCATCAAACACATGATTTATTCTCTGATCTGCCAACCATGGCCAAACAAACACATATAGACAAATCCATAGGTGTGTATGTGTGTGTGTGTTTTGGGGGACTAGGTTGTGCATGCATGTGGGCGTGTAGGTATCTAATGTATACGTGTGCATGTACACATACCTCACTGTGTACATAAAATCTAGTCTCCTCCACACAACATGGGGTGTAAAACTGTCAAAATGATCCCCTATCATTCTGCTTGGCCAGTAGCTTCCCACAGGTCTCTGCTGGTGGAGACAGTGGGCGTAGGTCTCCTCCTTTCAACACTGCCAATGATAAACGGCATACATCTCCACACATTTTTTTCTCCAGCCGTGAACTTTTGGGGTGTTTATCTTTCGGGCAACACATATATGTTTACATACCCAAAGCTGGTGCCTTGGCTTGGAGGGTTGGGGCCAGTGATACCCCCCCCCCCCCCACCCCTGTCTGTGGGGCTTTGATCCCAGCACTGGGCTGTGGGCCCTGGCAGGAACAGGAGCAGGAAGAGGAAGGGGAGATTCTCCACGGCTGCGGTGCCCATCTCTGACCCCAGATTTGTTTTCCTCTCTGGTAATTCCCTGACAGGCCTGGCTAATCAATCGCCTCGGTGTCCGGTCGCCCCCTCCCCTCCACGGCCCCAGAATGCACTTCTCTCTAATAGGTTTCCATCATCAGCAGGGGCCCAGACAGGTGGCCCCCACAGCGTCCCTTCCAGGAGCCGTGGTTCTCACTCACTGCGCAGACCCCCAAAGTGATTCAACACACGCAAGCAGGCTTGTCTTTTCAACTCCTCACGCTCCCATCATGGCTCCCACAACACCACTTTTGATCAGCATTCCAGTGCCACCGTCTAACACTTACTGCAGAAAAATGTTTTCTGGTGAGAGGTTTCGGCCGCTGACACTTTGACGATTAAGAAATATTACCACATCACACGGTCGGCAGCAACGCAGTGTGCAGGGAATTTGTTCGAGTTTGAGTAAAAAAAAAAAAAGCACCCACACTCTCTATGCGATTCTCAGCTCTGTCTACAATGCCTCTTGCCAGCCCCTCATCTCTCCCCTAATGCCAGGCAGTTGTGCTTAAAATGTGTATAATTTCACGTCTACAGATTCACACGGCATGTCACCAAGTGGGAGAGAAGTACACCAGTGTTCAAAGGAGCTCTAAGATGGAGTGATGGGGGGCCGGTAGCGGCTCAAAGCAGTTGACACACAGCTGTCTTTGCAATAAATCTTTGCAAATCCACACTACAAAAAAAAAAAAAAATAGAGTCGAGGATTCTTTGTGTGGTATTACTTCAGCTCAGAACATTTAACAGAAACTGAAAAATGCTGAGGAGCGTCTTCTTGTGTTTAGCTGGAGATTTTTCTCCACATGTGCACCGGGAGTGACTCGGGCAAACTGTTTTATGATGGCCGTAATCTTTGAAATGAGCTTAAACCAAATAGCCTAACAAACAAAAACCAGTGCTCACTAGCCAGCCAAATTTGGCAGATAAGTGCATAGAGAGGGAGGAAAAAAGACAAATTAAATAAGCTTTGTATGGTCACTAGGCAAGGTTAATCTAGCAGGTTAATAAATATAACAGTTCTTACACTTAATCACATGCATGGCCTTGTATGAGCCAGCCTGTCTGCAAGCTATATGGGGAAGTTAGGATATAATTATATGATTGTATTGTCATTTCAGTTCACCCCTTTGGGTCAAGAACAAATTGCATCATTTAATATTTTAACTTTATATTCCCTCAGTCGGTGAAGGAGGGGGCACAGTCAAAGTTCACCTCCTTTTGTAATGAATCTTACATTATTTATTTCATGAATTATGAATGTATTTGAACCCATACATGCATATCTATAAATGGGAGACTTCACTATCTATTCATGTCTAGGGTGCTTCTGTAACTGGGAGCCCATCAGGGCGCTCACAAGTCAAGCTCAGAGCCGAGCGTCCCGTCTCGCACATCATCGTTTTCAACTCTGCTATACACGGCCTGGAACTACTCCTATCTCCGCGCATAAAAGAGAGCGAAACTCACACGTCTTGTTGTTGGGGATTCGTTGACAAAGACCGACCAAGTAAAACTGACAGACGATTGGATGAATCCATCTGGTAACTTTTCAGACAATAGCACAAAGGCTGTGTGCCGATGAGCCAGGTGTGAAGACACAATTCAAGACGTTTTTTTTTTACCTAGCGAGGCTTTATTAGCTTATTTGATTCCCCATTCTCCTTTTAGTTGATTCAATACATTTCCTATTTGCATAAAACTGGCCGGTAAGATTATCTTCACTTATTCGATCTAGCCTAAGAGTCACCTTGTTCAGGATCTTATACGAATAATGAGATTTTAAATTGGAAGACACTCACACAGAGAAGGAACCATTTACTGTTAATTCATCTCACTCAGGTACATTGCTTAGAGGTATTGGAAGGTTTAGAGTTTCATTCAAGCATCATATTTTAACAATGTCTGCCACCTCCACTTCACCAGCATTCAAATTTAAATGGCTCGAATTTGACTGATCCAATATTATGTTTAACTGTTGTTATTTTCCTTAAAGCAAATATTTTGGCAAAATCCTTTTCTTCTTCAGAGTGGATAGATGAGAATGAGGGGGTTGGGGAGGGGAGAGAGAGAGAGAGAGAGAGAGAGAGAGAGAGA
>JAGFZM010001218.1:89384-102613 GCA_017657215.1 Limnothrissa miodon
GAGAGAGAGAGAGAGAGAGAGAGAGAGAGAGAGAGAGAGAGAGAGAGGGTGATTGGGCTGATCATACGCGTGCACACTCTCTCTCTCACACACACACACATACGCACACACACCAGTGTAGGCCAGGCACTAATTAGAGGCAAGACGAGGCCAGACAACGCTCTGTGATTAAATTTAGATCTGGAGGGAGATCTTGACCCACGCTGCCCCTCATCTAAGTGACATTTACCCAGGATAACCATGCCACAGCTGAGCCTTATTAACCTTCCACGGACCTGAACACCACTGACTAGCTTAATTGGCAGATGGATTATTAAATAGACCAACTTCAAGATGATTGAGCATCTACAGCAGTGGCTAGTGTGCCCAGGCTGCCTTTCACTTGAACTCCCACCATTAGCCTCAATATGGTATTTTAAACTTTTTCTGAGTGTGTAACTTTCATGTCGTGCCGATAGTGTGGCGGATACTTGTGGATTCCCCTCTGCTGGACGAGATCATTGTGCCTTACCTGCCAATTACATGATTATGTGCTTTAAACAAGAGCATTTAGTAGTACATTTCAGTTCAGTGTGGAAAAGGGTGCAGTATATTTCAGTTCAGTATGAATAAAATATACATTTTGTTCTTCTCTAAGTGTGTATTTTTAAAGGATATATTAAGCCCACCTCGTTCACACATGCTCAAGTGCAGCATGTCCTCTGGAAGAATAAAATAAAACATAGCTAAGACCACAGTATTATTCAGTGCATTTCCACCTGTACCTGCGGTGGCCGAAGCTCAGCTACTGGAACAAGGTGCTAATAACACCACATCCTCTTGGTCCCCGGGATCACACATAACACTCAAATATTTGGCTTCTGTTAGTTGCCTCAGATAAAAAAGCTTTAATAATATGCACATATAGAACCATTTTCACGCAAGCATTAAAAAAAAAGCTCAAGTTTCCAACCAACACAACATAACCCTCCATAAAATTAGCAGTAAATTCCATTAGGCCAGTGCGTCCGCTGGGCTGATTCCTCATTAGCTCCCTGTAGGTCAGTGCAGTATTGTGTCAGACCTGTGCAGCTTCAGGCCCTCCCTGAGTGAGCACCACCACCACCATCATCATCATCGCCCCACCCCTGCGCTCCCACAGCAGATCGCATGGAAATCACAGCAATGACCGTTTCACAGCGCCAAGTGCAGCATATCAAAACGGTGTCAACGCCCCTCTAATGCTCACAATGCTGCTTAATCCACTCGTAGCATTCGAACGGGTTCTGGAGGAGAAGGCCGAGAAAATCAGGTTACTGTTCCTTAATAGAATGTTGCTAAGACGCCAATAATGGGAGGAAGGAGTGGAGTGGGAGAGAGGCGGAGTGTGTGTGTGTGTGTGTGTGTGTGTGTGAGAGGGGGGGCTAGAAGCCGGAGAGGAGGCAGGCGTGTAGGGGTGGACGGTAGGGGCGAACAGCCCCATGGCCTCCAAGGTAAGGCGAATGCGGCATGCTCATTTTCCCCCACCATAGCCAAAAGACTTTCTGCTCGCTTCTTTTTCCCGAGCTCGCCTCGCGAGCCCCTACGACAGGCCTCGGCATCTGACTAGCCATGGCAAATTGCCGCTTTACAAGGCGTGAGCAGAAGGCAGCCATATTTGAATCGGTTCTGCATTTAGGCCATAAGTGGATCACATTTGAAGGCATTACCATGCTTGCTGCCACCGAGGCTCTTTCCTCATATTTAAATAGCAGATTATTGCTCAGCAGGTGATAAATGTCACCTCGGAGCACTGGCCTACATTATGGATGACAGCTCTTCCAAGGTCTGTCCATCTCCCCTGGCAACTCTGCCTTTAATGGTGGTCAGCAGGACCTGCACAGCAGAGACCACAGGCCTGAACACAATACTCACACAATAATGCATACTGATCTGGGATCAGAGGGCACATCATGCTGCCAAATAAAGTACTATGTTGCACAGAATTGAATATGTTGAATATGCTTCTGTTTGAGCTGTTCAGCTCCTCCTTATGACACAGGACATGGGAAGAGGGAGGAAATATGGGATGAGACATGAATATGGACACGGATGGAACCTAGGGACATTTGGCTGGAGAGGAGCAGAGAGTCTCAGTCGTCTCTGATAAATGTGATGGCAAGGACCCAAAGCTTTTCCTCAGGCATCCCCTCAGGCACCTAAATGTTCTGTGCCTATGGCCATATCCAAGCCACAGGGCCCAGCCCCCTGGGGTGCCCGAGCACTGTTGAAACGCGTGCACTCAATAAGCTCTGGGTCACTTGCTAAACATAGCTGCTAGGAGCTGCAAGGAATGAGATGCACTCAAGCCCCCCAAATAAATTGTTTACAGAAGCGTCCAATGCAGCGCATTAGAAACAGGACGGCTGTTTCTTCTGCACTCTCATCACAGCCAAACACGCAGTTCCACTGTAGAACACAAGTCATCAGAACCCGGGCTATGCGGAACATGAGTCATGTTTAGAACTAAGGCAAAGCTGCATGGCAGAGGGCTAGGAGAGCCTGTGGGTGGGGGACCATATTAACATGCGGGAGACTAGAAGGCAATGATGGACAAGCAGTGTGCTATACATTCTCTGACCAAGCAAACCTAATCCCGATGAATAAAGAGTTTAAGCCCTTTTGTAATTAGCAGTCTCTCTAATGTATGCTAGCTTTTAATGACCTTTGCTGATGAGAACAGCTGCTTTTGCCAGTGCTGTTCACTTCCTTCTCTTCCATATTAACCAACTCAATTACTGTATGGCTCACAAATCCATGACATACACACTGGATGAGTGTCTTAGAAATAATGTTGGGGGGTGTTTAATAGGGAAAGGAAGAGACTTAAAGTGTGTGTGTGTGTGTGTGTGTGTGTGTGTGTGTATGCGAGGGAGAGAGAGAAGGAGAGTGAGAGAGAGAGAATGTGTGTGTGTGTGTGTGTGTGTGTGTGTGTGTAAGAGATACAATGAATGATCAAATAGTAAATTAAAAGCAAGTCATCTGTTCATCTGTGATTCACAAAAGCTCTTGACACCACAGCTCTGGGTCTGAACTCAAGGAAACAGACTGTGAGTGAGGCAACCAGATGATAGGAGAGATCATATTAGATAGGACCATTTTGAAATGGTAATCATTCCTATAAGCACATATACAACATGGATTCAATATATGACTTATTGTATTTGATATTCCCTCTTTTTATATAGTGCTGACACGATAGACACTGGTTAAAACACTCAGGTTCAATTGATTTGTAATGCACACACAAATTAAGGCTGTGAGGACAAAGTAAGTGAATTATAGACACTGAACGATTATTATGATTTGTTGTCATGTCAGTTAATAAGGACACATATGTATTTTTAGACTTCCACTTTTCTGTGTCGAATTTGCTTTCAACAATCAATAATAATCAATGGTCTCCCCCTTTTAATAGGACATTCAAGACATCTAGTTATCATAACCTGTTTGGCCTGTTTAGAAGATTGATGGTGTCAAAAAATATTCAATAAAGAGCTGCACATTCAAAGATGTGAATAAATTAGGAATTCTGATGTCCGTGGGTTTTTTAAAAATGTGTTTCCCATGAATTGTATTGATGCAAAAGCATTTGGAGCCTTATCTTTCTACACTCAAAATACTGATCTGAGTACTGTGGCTGCAATATACTATCAATCATTACTAGACCATGCATTTTAACCAGACAACTAACTCAAACAGAGAAGTAAACAAGAAGGATTGAAGTCAGTTGAGATATTGACCTGTTTTCTAAGAGCAGAAGCTGGGTTGACCCTAATTAAAAATAATGGTTATGTAGAATGCACTTCATCATCCAATGCCATGTTATAAGATGTAGCCTCCATAGCAAGAAGACAATGTCTCAACAGACACTGAAACAGTGCAGCTGTCGGAGCATATTTATGGTACCTGCTAATTGCAATTTCAACTCCAAACTCAATATTGTATTCCCACAGTGGTTGCAGTTGTAGTAACTAACAATTTAACGACACAGATACTGCGACTCAGACAGACTGAAGGCATCTATTGTTCACATTCATGAGTATCAACAAATTGGAGGTTGATGTCAGACACCCTGGTTAATTCATGCAAAATCCACACCGATTTTCCCATTCAGAATGCTCAATTAGGGACACCATCCTTCCACTGCTCTTATCATTTGTCTTTTAGTTTATAGTGGATTCATCTTGTGATTAAAAAATAAACATTCCTCAGCCAGCCGTAGCCAATTAAAATGCCTGATTGGTGCTGTCCAGTGGCCCACCAGGGGGAAAAGACTGAGACCCAGGTACTGTAGGAAGCCCACCCCTCACCTTAGTGTCCATAGTGGACCCAGAGTGGACCCTTGGGTTGTTGGCCCGGCACATGCTCATTGACACTGTGGACGCGTGGAGGCAGAGAGGAGTTTGGTCTCTAAAAGCCTTGTAAGACAAGTGGACAGATGAAGCCCTGATTTGTTAATGTCGTTGGACTTGAGCTCAGGAGAGCCAGGCGTTTCCCAGATACACACTTGTCTGATGTTTGGTGCAAAGCCGTGCAAAAAGCGGCGCACAAAGCTAAACAGTCATCACGGCATTAATGCTATCAAAACTCTAATCTGCCTGGGATTCTGTGTGTGTTAACACTGCTAAAAATGTAGCAGGCAAACACTCCGACAACACGGCATGAATGTCTCAATATATTAACCACACAATAAACAACCCATTCAATTCTGGGGATTTGCATGGGGAAATGCCAGCATTAGCAGGGAGTATGGAATGCATTTGTGTGAGATTGTGTGTGTGTGTGTGTGTGTGTGTGTGTGTGTGTGTGTGGAGTGTTCACAGTCTCAATGTCTGCTTTGTGAGGAAAGCTTTCGAACATCTCTCTGTGTGAGAGAGACTAGGAGAGAGGATGAGTGGAGAGGAGAGGAGAGGAGAAGAGAAGAGAAGAGAGCTCCACTGTAGAGTGAGAACACAGCTCCTTAGTGCAGCCATATCACTGCACACAATGCCCTAGATTAACACAGTGTCAGTGCCGAGCTGGAATAAGCTAATTGCTTAATTAGCTGACCCAATTCGATAAGCTTCTTCCAGCATATTAACAGTAGCTATGTAACAAATAGCTGGGATTCATAAAAATAGGGTTTAATTACAATCATGGTTGTAAAATAGAAAATGAGATGGCCAGTGCTGCTCTTTGAATATTATTGTAAATGAGAGACTATTAGCACCAATTTGAGTTTGATCATTATAAAAATGAGAAGCCAGCAGTCAAACGGTGGCTCTCTGCTCTTTTTTTTTCTTTTCAATTGTAAACCCAAACACATCCTGACACCACCTTTTGATTGTTTTTGACTGTCTAAACAAATCCCTGTAAATAATGATTTAATTAGTCTTTCTTTCTGTCAAATAATCAGAGATCTGTTTGAAACAATTACGCAATGAAAGTGAATGGGGCCGTGGCCAGGAAATAGAAAAGAGGGGTCAGAGGTAAAGAATATTTCCTCATTAGCCTGGGTGATGACTGAGAGATTCATTTACATTTCTCCTGACATATTTTACATACACAATCTTTTGCATAGCTCTGGGAGTTGTGGGCAATAGAGCGCTATTTGTATAAGATGAAGTCATTTATATGCTAATTCATTGGAATGTAGACCTTTGCCGTTTCATTCCTTACACACACCCTGTTTACCTATTAGCTCACAGAGATGCAAAGGGACATGGACGTGTTATTATTTTTTATTTATTTAAACAACACCAAAAGAGGATGGAGGAGGTGGGGGTGGGGGGGGGGCTGAAAATGAAGGCATGGGCTGTAAAAGCATTAGCACTATGTCACCTGCTATTTGCTTCTAACCGGGCTCCGCTCTTGGCTTGTGTTCAAGGCGCAGCAGAGGAGCCAAGTCTCAAGTCATACTTAGCACACAATAGCAATCACCCTCATTTTCAATTGACGCGAAGCCAGACATATGCCACCGGCGGCTTGACTTTTAATATCTGTCACTTGAGGTGACAAAAACAGCACCAAAGACATTTTTTAGTATTTGAACGTGGGCCAGTCAGACCGGCGAATCCGTTGCCATCTTCGACAGAGATGTAAGCTTTTTCATGTGCCACTGACACTGACTCCCACTAGTGTGTGTGTGTGTGTGTGTGTGTGGGGGGGGGGGGTCATGGGCACAACTGGCTCCAGGTCCTCCAGGCTGGCTTTCAGCTGGGACAGCAGCACTGCAGATTCTGTCCCCGGCAAACACAGGTTGATCTTGAGACGAATGACAGATCATATTACGAGCTGGTCTGAAATGTTAATGTAATTCCACATGAGCCGGGCTTAAAGAGATTCAATCAAATGGTCCTGATACCTACTGTCGTTGTGTCTTAGAGGATGACATTCTTCCTCTCATTGTCTCTGTAATTCACCAAAATTGCCACTTAGAGCCGCTCTGACTCGCGCGTTTCATCTCGGAGCTTCCTCTGGTCTTTGCCAGTCGGACCCATTTTTACTTCTTCGAAGAGTGCTAGCACTTCATTAACCTTGCCAGGCTCGAGATAAGAGAGCTAGTGCATCAAAGCAGCCAGCCCACAGAGAGCGAGCGGAGAGAGCGCAGCGGCCTTCAAACAGACTCGAGCTGAGCTGAGCCGAGCGGGCGCCCCTGCCAGCACGGAGCCCAGCCGAGCCGAGCGGCCCCACGCACAACACACACAAAGGGCTCCTCTTCAGTGAGCCTCACACACTACTAGTCGGAGGGGCTGGGGCTGAATTTCTCTCTTGGTGGGACTGGATTGCTTTTTTAAGTGGGGGAAATTGAATGGAAGTAAGTTATCTTTGCCCGAACGCTGTCTGGGGCAGAAGGGGTGTGTTGATGGTCTGAAGAGCATACAGCTAAAACAATTGGAAAGCATAGAAACACACACACACACACACACACACACACACACACACACACAATCATACACAAAAACATCTGCACAAACTGAATGAAACTGACAAAAACACACACAGATGTACACAGAGAACACAAACATACACTCTAATAGAAACAAAAATAGATTATTTAGCTCATTGCTTTGTACGGGTAACCATACAGTACAATGAGAATAAAGTCTTGAGGTCTTGAAAAATCCAAAGTGAGACAATGAGAGAAGGTCTTTTAAGAGTGTTTGATTGCATCACTGAAATATTTCGGAACATTTTAATGGCAATTCATAAGCTTTATGATAGAGAAAAACATGCAGATGTTTGTTCATGCACACACACACGCCTGTACGCATGTGATGAATGATGATGAATGATGAAACATAATAAAATGATTTTGGTAAGTATTATCACACACTAATGACACATATACACTTACATTTGGATTTGCAACTGAATACAAAATGCCTGACTAAAAACATTTGAAAAGTGTTAAAACTGTTTCACTTTAAATATAATTCTGAGAAATGTTTCTTTAAATGTTTTATAATGCAGTATATTTCTGGCTAATCCATCTCTACATTTTCTAGAGAAAGAAGGCAAAATTATTTTTCTTTGGGAGGAAACTGCAAATCCCTGTCTGGATTTTGTTAAAAGGCTTAAAATGTCACTAAATGCCAAATCCAAGACTCCAGCGAGCATGTAGGTCTTTAAGATGTTAAGGCATTTGAAAGTTACCTGAAATTGATGAGGTTAATATTCTTATCACAAATTCAAGGCGCAGGGTGAGCGTGGTTATTGAAAATGTAGACTAGTGTTGCTCTCCCTATTAGAGAGAATCCCAGGGCTTAGAACACGCAGTAAACAGCAGCTCCTCATCTTATGCCTCCCAATCACAACGTTTCAGCAGTTCACCGCAAAGCACCGTTGACTTTGTGGAGGGAAAAGTCTTGTCAGAACTGGCCGTCCCCTGAGACCATATGCTGTCTTAGGGCTCGTGGGAATTGCACTTTAGCCACAAAAAAGGTAAACAAACAGTAGGTTGAGTTCGTAACCACAGCAACACGTCAAATGACTTAAATCACATGACTTAAATCACATCAGAAGGGCAGTTTAGGGCACAATGTTGATTAAACACAAAAATAATTTTGCACATTGCCATGACGAGTGTTATTAAAACACCTGTAATAAGACATATGAAAAGTATGATGCACAAATAAAAAATATCAGTCCAGTGTATGTTTTCAATCGGCCTGAGGCAGAGAGCGCCATCCGGGCTGCACAGGTTTCTGCAAGAGCTCAAATATTTCCCCAAGCCAACACTTGCTGTGGGTGGCATGGCTGCGGCTTCCTAAAGGCCCTTTGTGCCCATGCAAGCCACCCATCTCTAATAGCAGCCAGGGAGATCTGTTTCCATTGTCAGGCAGCGCCTCACATCACCGGTGTTGTGGGCACATGTTTGAAGCGAGCGCACGAGCCACAAAAACCTGGGCAGGGCAGGATAAAGCGCGGAGGCTTGGGAGCCCACGTGGTGCACAGCGCATGGCCATGCAGAATGGGCAAAGTGGGGAAAAGTTGCTTTGCCACTGAACAGAGTCAGGCAGAGCCCTGCATTGGCGCTGATAACATGCTTGGATTAGGGATGTTTAAGGGAAGGGAAAATTATTCATTTGAGATGGATGAAAAGCTGCTCTTGTCAAGACTCCCAGTCATGCACTTTATCCATTTCATTTTCTACTAGCCAGCATGCATATTTTTCCTCCCTCTCTTTCTTTCTCTTTCTCTCTCTCCTTTGCTCTCCCTCTCTCTCTCTCTCTCTGTCTCTCTCTCTCTCCTCAATGCAAATTTCTACACACCAAAAAACTGTGAGCGCATTACCCACTCTCACACATTCACGGCGAGCCCAGAACAAGATGAATTCTTTTCTGTGGAAAATGAATTCCACATTGAAGTCAAGTAGGCAGGGAGAAAAAAAACAAAGGCCGTTAGTTTGCCGTGGTTGGAATCATGTCTCATAGTGCACATACATTCTAGCGTTGGCCCTTAATGGCGGCACATGGGGGCTCCAGCAACAATTATTTGCCATGCAAGAGTTCCAAGGCGGGGATGCAGAGTGCCGGAGATGGGATGGAGCGAAGCATCAGTGACCGGATTGCAATCCGCTGCTTAGCCCTGGCAGATCAAACAGCACATCCAGTGACTGCAGTCATGCTCAATTATCAGAATAGGCTTTCTGTCAGCCCAAACGTTTAGAGTGCAATTAATGATTAAAGCAACACCGTCTCTGCTGCTCTCCTTTCCCTGTGTGTGTGTGTGTGTGTGTGTGTGTGTGTGTGTGTGTCTTAGGATACAGAGAACATGTCAGGCGCTCTGTACAAATATTATGATCTCTCTGATGAGAGGAGAGGCTCCAGCCTGGATGGCCAATAAATTAGAAGCACGCTTCTCGTTTACTCATCACAACTAATGAGCCTGATAAAATTACCTCGAGGATCATAATTACAGGCGAGTGGCAGAGACACTGGCACTCTCTAGTGTGACACACGCACGCACGCGCACACACACACACACACACACAGAGATGTGCATGCTACATACACACAAATACACATGCACATACAAACCCAAATACACATTGAGTAACTAGATTGCACATACACACACACACACACACACAGTCCCCAGAATGCAAGTTGTAAACACACACACACACACACGATCGCTGGCTCTGATGGAGTGAAGCGGACAAACAACTCACCAAATGGCATCTGTGCCTTTTCTTGGTACAATAAACACAACTGTGCTGTCACCTTGGCGACCCGTCTGACATGCGGAGGAGTTAGAGATGGTTACATCTAGGACAATTAGAGGAGAAATCACAGAAAGTTGTGTGTGTGTGAGGAGACTAAAACATTCTAAAAAAAAAAAACAATAAAAAAGCAATAGTCATACAACCACATTGTCAACATTGTAACATTTAGTCATAAACAATGTTATGAAACAAAAAAAAAAAAATTAAACATGATCAAACAAAGTCTATGATGATTCATTCAATATATATTTTTTTTAATTTTGGTCAAAATTCAAAACAAGGCAGCTAGTACACAGTCATTGGTGGAGCAAAACCGTCCCAACAGATGAATTCTAAATTCACTGGATGATTCAGAGGCAAGAGGTGCCATTTCTAATTCTTCCATTATGGATCGGTTGTGTTGGTGAGTGTTTGTGCATGTGCGTGCTTGAGTCATGTATATGTGTGTATTTTGTAGTTATATATATATATATTTTATTTTTTTTTGGTATCTCTTTGTGCATCCACATTAAGCACTTGATCAGTAATGGCATCTTTTGATGAGCACGCGTGGCGTGGACGTGAGTGCTCACCTCCGAGGATTTCATTTCATCAGCCATTCACAGGATGAATTGTTTTACTTATGAATATTAATGTCCCTCTAATTTGAGGCTGTTGTTAATGCTTGTCGCTAGGAGCCTGGCAAATCAGGTCCCATTCCTGTTAAAACCATGTATTAGACACCCCCCTGACACTAAGCCCTCGCCTTTGATTCTTAATTGCAGAAGCGTGAGCATTTGCAGGAGATGGGGCGCAAAGCTTTAATTAACTGTAATATCACACGTATTCAGTCTTGACTGTCACCCACATCACGTATGGTGCTATGCCCCAATATCATTGGCCCGTCGCGTTCGCAGCGAGAGAGGGAGGGGGGGTGGAATGGGGTTCTGAGTTCATGATCACAATTTCATGCATCTTAAAATTGGGGATGGGTGGTCTATAAGCAGTCGCGTGATAGTAAATGTGAGTAAATGTGAGTAAATTATCTTAATGTATTTTCGCACTAAAACCCATATTAAATGATGGCCACATAAATGATCATTTTGGAGCGCAAGCAGGGGTAGTGGCAGCAGGAACCAGTGGCACAGGAGACATTTGCACTCAGACAAACTCAGCTAAATGTGGGCCTACAGTTTTCCAGGCATTTTAGATGAAAGTAGCACAAGTTGAGCAGTACACATAGGTACGGCTGTGGCAACATCACAACACTATTGGGGCAGATCATTAGTCAACGCACAGACTGGAGGCTTGAGGCTACTAGCCAACTGTGTTAGCTCTTTATAGGCAGCTACAAATATAGAATTATCACACTATGTAAGTGTGGGAACACAGCAAACAACAAATAAAAAACAACCAATTAAGTCATAATCTAAATATCAGGTCATATTTATTATTATACACAAGCATGAGTACAATTAAACAAATAGGTTGCTTGTATCCACAGTCATTGAATTCATTTCCATGTTGTGCAACATCTCTAAAATATCTATAAGATTTCACTGATGACAATTTATTTGATAATATCCCCTAAAAACATTAAAGCACTGCATTTGCTAAAATAGGGAGCATACGGCTGAACTTAGTATCATTACTGAAAATATTTTCATCACAGGCATTAAAAAACACACAACTCAGAGGATGCATTACAGTGCATTTAACTTTCATTAGACCTGCTTTAAATATTTAAAACCCCTTATAAACTGCACTGCATAAGCTTCTCCACTACATAATCTGTGGATGAATTTAACATTCCCAGGCATATATGAAATTAGCTCAGGCATAAGTAATTTGGGGAGAAGAAAATGGGATTTGCTGCCGAGACTGCTCCTGAAGCTATACTGCCTCCCTCAGCATTAAAATGGAATTACACCTTATTCCTTATTTGAGGAGTGATACAGCACTTTCATAGTCCAAATCCTCAATGATACACGTGCTGCCACAATTTCAAGAGTGGCAGTTCAACAAATGAATCACATCACTTTGCACATGTAATTACAGAATGTCCTTGAATAGCTTAGTGCTCAAATTAGTATCACACAATTTATTACACTTTTGTACTTAGACTTTTTGTCTGCTTTTTATCTTTACTGGTGACCGCGATACACTCATAAAGACAAATAAGTGCTGGACATTTATTTCACTGAGTGCTCAAACGCAACAGGAGTCAACAGGAGTTGCCTCCATTTCCTTTTCTGATGCCTGAAAAAATTGTAACGTCCAGAACAGAACACACTGGAGAAGACCTATGTGAGCTGGCCCATCCTAAACAAAAATCAGAAAGCACAAACCCGACACTGCCGCGAGACATTCAAAAAGCTGCCCGGTGGCTGAAAACCCCTGCATAGCGACACAAGCCATGATGTGTTTGTGTGTGTGTGTGTGTGTGCCGGGTGTGAGCAGGTGAGGCACGGTTGCTGTGGCCCAGCAGCAGCAGCATTGTCACACAGGGGCGGACGCTCGACCTGCTCAGGCCGTCCTCTCCTCCAGCAGTCAGCCGCTGCCGGGCCAGACTCAACCCTCGGCCACCACCCTCTTACTCTTCCTCCTGAACAGCTTGGACAGGGACGACCGTCTTTTGCTCTTGGTCTTCTTCACACCTGTGCAGATCACTCCGGTTAGCGCTGGAGTCAGCTACTGGGAGACCCAAGGGGATGTATGGGAATTGAGGAAACCATTAACTTACCAAGCCTCTGCATCAGTTCATTTAACTGCTGGTCCTCCTCCTCTTCCCTTCAATGAGAGAGAGAGAAAGAGAGAGAAAGAGGAGAAACAAAATGAGAAAAGGATAAATGGGTGAGTGTTTTAAAGGTGAAGCAAGGAGGGCAATAAGGCAACGGCCACTCACCTCAGTCTGTCCTGATCCAGGCCTTCCACGATGGCATTCCGGTCATTGATGATCTCTAGGAGACGCTCCATCAGCTCCGACTGGCGCCGGCGTTCCGACACGCTCTTCAAGTGTTCTAATTCACCAGGCAAATGGGATAATCCAAGTAACGAATGGTCATTATTGTACAGTAGTTTGATGACATGCCAAATTTGAGTGGTTTTGGCATTCCACAGGAAATAAACGGACTGGAAATAAATATGAGATTCAAATTGTAAATAAACTCATTAAACAATAAAGTAATGAATCTCGGCTAATGCGCAAATGTACATACTACAAGAGTGCTGTGTTATGAGTAGAGATCCGTCGATCCATCCATCTACTATATATGAGTGTTTGCTGTGCCTGAGTGAGGACAGCAGTGAGCAGGCTCATGTTTCTGAACCTTGTAGCAGAAGGTCAGTGCAAGGCTAGCCTGAAACCCAACACCTTCTCCGGCTCCCACGGGCGGCTGGCTCGGGGCGTGAGTGCGGTTGCCGGGGTGACCCTACCTGGCTTGTCCAGCAGCCGGCGCAGCTCTCCCTCCACCCCAGGCTGCTCCTCCTCCAGGTCCAGGGTTCGGGCTCTGCACAGATA
>JAGFZM010001218.1:108821-128613 GCA_017657215.1 Limnothrissa miodon
AAACAATGGCTACTTGGATGCAATGTTCAGTTTATTATATCTTAAAAAGATATAAGTAAGCCAAGCCAAGACAAAAATAAATAAATAAAATAATAATAATAAAAAATGACAAAGACAGAGACAGACTTAGTATTTAGCCTCCACCACCCACAGTGCCTAGGGGATATCCTAAAGCACAGCAGCAAGACATGATTGGTGTTTACCTCTGAGTTGAAGTTGGGTGCCTGGATGGAGGCGCGTCCAGAGGTGGGTGTGTGGGTGTGTGGGTGGGTACTGTGTGTGGCACTGGGGCCTGGCCCTAGGCACAGCACTCCTTGGGGCTGCTGAGGAGCGGGGAGAGGGCTAGCGGCTGCATGTGGAGGTAGTCAAACACTAAAGCCAGGGGGGAGGTCGGCGGCTCCAGGCAGCGGCTGGAGGGGGGACAAATGGCCGACCCGCCCCGTCAAACATCAAGCTCACGCTCAGCATCATGGCAGCTATCACCCAGGTGACTGTAGCCCTGCTTCCCCTGGTGTGTGGATAGGCTAGCGTTAGAAGCGGAGAAGCGGAGCAGCGGATCAGACTTACGTGAGGCCGGGTCCGTTTGAAGACGGCTGGAGCTTTGATCGCCAGGCAGCTGCAGAGCCGTCTGAACCAGCTACGGGTTTGGCTGCAGCACACCAGTGGCGGCCAGACAGGGAGACAGACAGACAGAGAGAAGAAGCTAATTAAATGTAGCCAGATCACCATTTAGCAAGCAATAATCACCTTGTTAGAGGGAGAGACCAAGCAAACTAGAACAATAAATACTCAGCAGAGTCAGCTGTTTTAAAAAAAAATCCGTCAGCAGGAGACAAGATCACATAAAACACGCTTTTCTTTTTCGGCCTTTGCAGTCTCCAGGGCGCCATTTCAATTTAAGGTTTAAGAAATGTTTACCGTAATACTTCATCATTGACCTTTCAATGCAACATTCAATGAACTGCAATCTACAGCAAAGGTCATCTGCTGGAAAAGCCAACCTTTGGCACCGCAGGCAAGCACAGCAGACGAGGAGGACGAGGAGGAGGCGGTGGCGGCAAAAGAGGTGGTGGTGGTGGTGGTGGTGGAGGTGACGATGGCAACGGGGCTGGGGGGAGCTTTCGCTCTTGCTCGCTCTCGTTCCCTGATGGCAGCCTGCCAGAGGGATTCCTTGCTGCTGAAGGAGGCGGTGGTGGTGCTGGTGCTGCTGACAGGCGTGGGGGTGAGGATGGTGATGGCGCTGGTGCTGCTGGCGGTGTGTGCGGGGGCCGCCCCACCCCCCGGCCCCCCCCCCGCCGTGCCTTGGCTGGGTTTCTCCAGCCTCCAGCTGGGCACCGCCGCGGAGCGCAGCCCCCTCCCAGACCTGCCGAGACGCATGCTTATTCTATTAGCTTAACAATTTACACAATTAGCTTGCCGTTGCGCTTTGTGGCAGACAGAGCCACATTGGCTGATTTATGCTAATTGTCTGCTGTGTAATCAAATATGCTAATGAGGCAATCTGGCGCAGCCTTTTTAATTGATAAAATAAATAACAAACTGCATAAAAACCTACCAAAACCCGAATACATTACCCACACATGCCATTAAGATATTAAAGGATATTAAATTTGCAGTGATGTGAGGAGGATACCAATACAGTCATTCAAATCTTTATTTACAAATAATTGATTTAAATGAACAAGACAATAAATTGAGGAAACAAATGAGTCAAAACCTTACCAGTTATTAGCGGTCCTGAAGCCAGTCTGATAGGCCTTGTTGTTATTGTTGCAGTTGCCTTCGGCCAGTTTCCTGGTGATGAGTGCCCGGGCATGCTCCTTGTCATCTGGCTTGGGTGCGGTCCTTGAGGTGGTGGTGCCAGTCTTTGTTGGCAATGGAGCAGGCTGATGGCCATCGGATTCTCTTGGCGTTTGAGCTGAGGAGAGTGACAGGGCTGGGGTCGGGGCCGGGGCCGGGGCCTGGAAGAAGTTGCGTCTGGCCGCCTGGGTCTTCTGGGCTGAGGGGGTCCATGGCTGTGTTGCTGGGCTGGGCTCCACCGGTCGGGGGGTGACTTTAATGGGGGCATTTAGCACTGACACAATGCGTGGAACTGCCGGCTTCTCATGATTCCTCTGCGCTTGTTCCTCCACTGCAGCCGGAGCAGGAGCGGCGGGGGCTTCGACAGGACCAGAGGCGCTCTTCTGGGTGGCCCGGGGAAGCGAGGACCTACAGCCATTCTGGTGTGCAATGCACACAAACATCCCTGGTTGAGGGCCTGTCTTATAAGCTCCTGGTAGAAGAGGGCTGGAGCACTCACTGCACCTGTGACAGAACTCAGAGGTTACACCTGAGATACAACACTCGCACTGAAATACTTTTGCACTTACATCTACTAAAGACACACACAAATAAAAGCCAACGTATCTAATGGCTAGACAACCTACTTGAAACAGCTCCTGTGGTACAATTTTCCATCCACTAGGTGGCGCTGCACCAAATGCACATGGGTCTTGCAAACCGCACATTTGCTATTCAGGGTGCCAGTTTTATTGGAGCTCTCCACTAAAACAGCCTTCTGGGAGAGTGGATGAAAGTGGATTAGGCATTTCAAAACAGGCGACCTTTAGAAAGATGAGTCATTTAAATTTCTGGTCTATAATTTCCCTCCCTGTTTACTAAAAAACAACAATTAGCCTGCACTGACCCACGAAACAAGCAGTGGGGATCACATTTTTATTTTCCTCTATCTTTCCAGCAAATCATTATTTGCTGTGCTTTCTTCAATGGTTACGGATTCTTATTTTCATTACTGTCTAACAGTAATTGAACAGACATCAAGAGACAAAAATGTTGTCTTTCTATCCCCCAACACCACACATACATACATATTTATATATACACACACACACACACACACACACTTTCTAAATCTGGAAAACACAATAGACAGGGACACCATTATCTAAAGCCTAGTTCCCTGCGTGTCCTTACTCTCTTATTCAGTAGCTCAATTGGATAAAGTGGTGAGAGCTATGCTGTGAAAGGGTTGCCTTGTGGCTAGTGCTGCAGAGTCTCAGTTAGTACCTGCTGGGTAGCTGCTTCAGATTTAAGGAGTGGTGCCTGTTTCTGGCCGAGTGGGGCTGGGGGGCGGTTCTCAGTGGCCGCCTTGGGGTTGAAAGCTTTGGCAACGACCGGAAGGTTCTTCTTCTCCGACGGCTCCTCTTTGGAGTCTTCAGCTGGTCTCTTAAGACCTCCCACTCCTCCAACTACAGACAGAGGCGAGAAGACCACAGACCGGAGAACCAGTGGATAGATGAGAGTATTGTGGAAACATTACAAAATCAAAGGCTCATTCTGGTACATGCTGTGTACATTAGAAGTGTACAAAACTATCTACACTTGATCCCACACATTTACTCAAAGAGGCTCCTGCAATAGGCATCCTGCACTAGTGTTTCTACCTGTAAGCCTTCAAAAAAGCTATGCGACACCCCTAGTGAAATAAAGCGCAAGGGCGTGTAAATGACACCTTTAAATGAGCAAGTCTGTAAGAGAATCCATGTAAAAAACACAGCGCATCACCAGCCGTTAGGAGCCACTTCACAGACACACAACTAAGAGCAGCGTACTTGGCGAGCGGCCATTGAAGTAGTTGTAGTACTGGGAGACGTAGGTGAGAATGCTGAGTCGGTCAGGCACGATCAGAGCCACCATGTCCTCCGCATCCAGCAGAGCAGGGATCCCCAGGTGCTCCTCGGCCACACTAAAGGCCTGCAAAGAACACAAGAACACACAAGAGAACATTCAGGCAGATACCAGAGCCAAGGTGGGCATCCATGGCTTTACTAAGCAAGCTGATTCTAATGAGCAAGGGTAAGATAGATGTCATGTTTTCCCTTCAGAAAAAAATGTTTAAAAGGAGAAATTGGGTGTGCATCAATCTCTAGCCCTAGTGGAGGTCCAAGAGTACTGCCGTCAGGAAAAAGAATGAGAGAAGTTGATACAACTCAGCCCATAGTAGACCAGCAAAAGACAAAAAACTATCTGGGTGGGGCACAGAAATTCACTTTTAGTTTAATTAGATAGATAGATAAATAGATAGATAGATAGATAGATAGATAGACAGATAGACACTTCATTGATCCCCAAGGGGAAATTCAAGGTCCCAGCAGCTTAAAAAAAATAAAAATAAATAAAAATAACACACAACATATACTACAATGTACACAGGATGATGAGAAGCAGATCAACAAAACATGACTAGATCAACATTACTAAAAAGAACAATAGAATACAAATACTGAGGGTAGAGATGTACTGTGGTCCAGTATGAGGTGTGTGTCAAGGTAGTGCAAATGAATTCAGTAGTGCAACAGTGCAAGGTTAAAAGTCTAGTGACCTATGAAATATGCTCATATGTAAAATGGGCAATAAAAATATAAGCATAGCAATTTAACAGTTCTAGTATAAGTATATGGACAATAAGATAAAAATAGCCTAATAATATAAAAATTACAGCATCAGTGCAAGGATAAGTCAAGGGTTCATGCATCAGTCAAGTAAGAGGTAAAGTATTAAGTTACAGTTATTGTTATTAAGTATGAGGAGGGGTTGTGCATGTGGGCTAATGTAGCCAGCAATGTCGGTAATTTAGCAAAGCCCAAATTCAGTTCACTTTAGCTGCCAGTTTGTTAGATATAAACTCCATGTTGCATCAGAGCTTCTCGTTGTTCCTGCAGACAGCAATTGGTGACCTCAAAAAAAGGCATACGGATTAAAATCATCCCCTGTAAGATGACACAGGAGCCAGGGTCTATACCTCTTTACATGGGCTACCGCTATCCTCTCCAGATGATCTAAAATGCAGATGCGGTGTGTTGTAAAGAGCCAAGCAACAGGTCATGGCTGTCGAAATCATCAGGCAGCCTTACATACACACTACATTTGCTTTCAGAGGTTTATCAGTGAGCTGCAGCTCGTAAGCATTTACAAGATAAAGAGTTCAAGAGATCAGAGCAGGGCCTCCAAGATGTCAATCTCACCAGGCGACATGCGTCAGTAGCCTGGCCTGGAGGAAGCCATGGAGGAGGGTGGAGGTGCACCGCACTCACACATATTAAAACACTGCTCCCATGTAGAGAGAGAACACACACATATTTATAATAAGATCACACTACAGAGGCATACATGCACACACACACACACACACAGAATAAGACATGAGGCCAAGCTCTTGCAAACCACCTCTCTACAAACCACCATGCAGCACATAGCAAGTCTTTGACAGACACTATCTGAGCACCAGGGACATGGGAAATGCTTTTGACCTTTAATTTAAACAGTGCTTTAAATATTCAGCTGTGCTGGGGACACATCTGATTGTTTTACAAGTGGCACAGTGGTCGCCTCGGCAGCACTCGATAGTCCTGTAAACCCATACTTTCCCAATTAACTGTAAACACAGGCCAGGCTAAAAACATGCATTCTCAAAATAGAAATGAAAATGTCCACAGTGCAGCAATGTCTCTGGCCCCCACACAGAGAAAGGTCTTGGGCAGGGAGTGAATAATGAATAGCACACTTCCTGTGCTCTCGCAGGCCTGGCTGAGAAAGAGGGGATGGTGAGGCAGGGCGGAGGAGGAGGAGTGCGGCGGCGAGCATTGTTTCAGAGCCAGCGTGGACAAGCTCATTAAATTTTACTGGCCGGGCTCACACAGGAAAGGCAACTCCTGTGTCGCTGCAGCTGCAGCTGCAGCGGCGGACGGGAGGACAGGAAGGAGCTGCGGCCATCTCCAAGGTATTGGGATCGCTGCTAGCAACCCGGAGGCGGCAGACACGCTCGGTGGATTAGTGTGAGGGAACTGGCCTTGAACTTGCGAATGTGACAAACAGGAAACATTGCACTTGAAGCAATGGGGAAAACCCAGGTGTCATGAAGGCTCACATGACTGACATGGGCATAGAAGCTGGCAACACTATATTACATTTGCACTCATATGTATCAGTGTGTGACTGGGCATGCAAGATAATAAACAAACTAGAAAATAAAACGTGCATACATACAAACACCAAAACCACAACCAAAGTGTAATGCTTAAAAAATTGATGTGTGCCTGGAACCTGAAAAACAGCTGATCAGCAGCACCACACAGAGCAGAGCTGTGCTGTGCTGAGAAGCAGAGGTACTGCATAGAACCTCCTCATGCACATATCTTTGCCCTGGTAATGTAGTGCACCTGTAAGTAAATCTAGATGGCACGATCGTGTGTCGTCCTCAGATGGCAGTAATCCTCATTCATAATAGATACCCTAAAGACAGTACTGGTGGCCTGTGTGGCTAACACACATAGGAGGCTGAAGTGCTAGTCTGAGCAACAGTTTCAACACAGATATCAAAGCAAAGAGCAAGAAAGAGTGACACTGTCCAGAGGAGCAGAGTGAAGGAATAAAGAACATCTCAAATATTGAACAGGTCCCAGCTGGGCCGTCTGGCATATTCCATCACAAAGAGACCCACACTTCCAAGCAGGAGAGGAAGCAAGAGCCAAAAAGGGGGGAAAAATAGGCCACTGGGACATACAATGGCCTCCAGTGCACATGCTCCACAAGTCATTTGTGAAATAGACCTCAAAACAACCAAACCCATTTAAGCAGTCGTATGTCTATCATTAATTTATTTTCAATAGTTATCTGGGTAACATTCAATTGACTCCAGTTTTCTGAACTAACCAATACACACTTATTCAAGAAAGCCATTTCATCAGGCACAGCAACAGCACACAAGTAGCCTACATCTCAAACATCACAAAAATAAGTTCACAGACATGTAGTTCTTTATTACCGCTAAAAGGCAGCAATAGAACAAAGACGTGAACTTCAAAAACAATTGTTGAAAATTAATTGAATTGAGATGAATGCATTGATTAGAAGTTTTCCTTCTATGCTACAAAATAAATGGAGCCCTTCACAAATTAAATTATTAGTCTTACAAGAATAAAGACTGAATTAAATCAGTCACCAAAATGCCATCTTAGATAAAATAGCCATTTGGCCTCCCTGTGGTTACAAACAACAGAGGAATAACAAGTTTATTTTAGGACACCCTGATAGGCATCACATGCAGCACACAAGATGGAGCTATCCGTGTCATTCGTCCACAGTATGTTTCAACTGTTTCTTTTCTACTGGCCTATTTTTGCTTAAAACATAAAAAAAAACTACTGTGCACATTTCGAACAACGTGGAGACATAAAAATGGACATTGTGGCAATGTGTAGCCTAACCCTAAAAGTTATATTATTTTAAATAGCTATATATATAGGCTGGTTTCTGTAACATTTTATTGCATATAGGCCTACTATAACTACAAATATTAAATAATCTTGTAGTATTCTAGGCCATTTTTACCATAGTTAAATAGTAGAAAAAAGAAATGGTAGGCGCATTAGAAACTACAGGTATGGTAGCAGTATAGCCTACATACGCTACAGGTTATCCATTTTATTATTTCCAATTAGAGAAATAGAGAAATAGAGAGGTGAGGCCATAAGGTCACCAAGTCTTACCAGTTTGTTGTTCTCGTAAATATTCTCTTTTTTGAGGGACTCGTAGTTTCTGTAAAGACAGTAGAAATGAACAAGTCACTCACTGATGTTGAATAGCGTAAAACCATTTAAAGCTCCAAGAACTGTAAACTGTTATCTCTTCAAAATAGAAAGACATTTAGGAAATCACTTAGAAAGTTAAGGAGAACAGTAGGCTACAACAGCCCCTGGCTAGATCTACAGCTCGCCTGCGATGTAACGTAACGTTACAGCAGACACTTTCCAAAAAACCCACACAACTAACATCCCAAGAGTCACCAAGGAGTGAGAACATGACAAAAGTCGACTGCAAGTGTAGCTATCAAGTAGTCTATGTAACATTATTATTTAACGGTAAACTTTCCCCATCACAACTTTCAGACGTTGATTATCAGGCTATTTGGCTTGGTAACAAAATATTCTTACATGAGATCCGGTCGGAATTTATGAATTAACGCACAGAACGCTAATCCATCTCTGAAAGAAGTCGTCATATTCGTAATTGTAACATAATTGTAGCCATCACATTGGTTCTTGCACCACTGTTGCAGCGCTTTGATGGCAGCCATCCTCTCTCTTGGGTGCCGTGGGAGCCACGAGCGAAAAAGTTTGCGAAGTGGGGGGACACAAAACAAAGCGGATGCAGCGTAGCCTTGCTTGAACCGTGTCCTAGTTTTTGCTGCCAAAGACTACAGCGGGTGAGGGTCGTTCGGGAAGTGAGAGACACGACCAACGGTCTCATTAACAACACAGGATCATGCGGTGTTTAGTTCATTTGTGAAATCAAATTGAGGCTATGCTAGACCTCATTTATGAACCGTCTCATTTGGTGATTAAGTCACGTCACGTAGGCTATTTTGGTAGCTCTACCTGTGGCATTGAAGACTAAACAAAAAATGGAAACAAAACACCACGACAGACAATAAGTTTATTGTAGGCGAAAGTCACAAACAAGCGCAAGATCATTAATGAGCAATTTAATTGTGGTGACATGGGCCACCAACAAGCTCCTTTCCCTTTAATTTGCACAAGACCAGTTCAGCCTAGTCCATGCTAGACAGAACATTAACAACACAGCTGAGATCGTTTAATAAGCCTCTGTCAAATGGACTGACTGAAAAATCTGACTCAGTCCTAGGCGTGTGAGCCATTGAGGATATTTCTTTACGGCCCTTTTATGTCCTTTCGTTGTTTTTCACGAAACATTTTTTTTTACTTATGGTGAAAACAAAAACAAAACAAGGATAGAACTTTAAATTGCCTACAAAGTTATTTTTTTTGAAGTATTTTTGTGCAATCTTATGACATTGCTGAGCTTGGCACAGGTGAGGGGGCTGACGATTAACCTCCACAAACCTGCCAGGGCCTATCCACTTAAATTCAGGTAGGCTAATTGGCAGAGTGGACATTCTTACATGAGTTACCATTAGGGAAGATAATCTGCCATTTACAGCGAACATCACACCAGAGGAGGGCACTCTCTCACTAAGCAAAGGCGAGGCCTTACATAGCCCCATTACGTTGTGCAAGGTAGGACTATCTTGCCCTGTGTTGTTAAAGAAGATTCAACATACATAAAATATCTCACTCATAGTAGTTGGGTAAGACAAAACGCAAAAACATACAAGAACCCTAAAGGAAAGAGTTGTTAAGAAAATTAGAGATGAATGGTAAAGGCGTTGAGGCAATTATTTGGCTATCACTGAAATAAATTTGTGCTTTTTGACCAATGGACAAATATTTAAATCACTTTAAAGATGAGCCTCAAACATCAGCTAGTGAGAATATTATTTTTTTAGGTGTCAGTCACCATTACAACAGTAGGATACTCTTTTCTCTGACAGAACAAGAATAGAAATGTAAAAGGCAAATGAAATAAGACGGTAAAACTAAATCATTTTACACTGGACTGTCTTCAAAGCTGGCAGAGACAAAAAGGGTCCAAGAATGTTTGCAAATGTAATCTTCTGATGAGTGCCTCTGTCAGTGAGGACAGTCATTTTTCAGCCATGGCCATTGTTTCCTCTGAGGGGCTTGTGGCAGCTTGCAGGCATCCTTCCTCTGTCGGCTGTGGAGGTAACAGGATAGCCAGGGCAAGATCCAGCCATCGATGAGATCACTGAAAACTCATCAGAGCATTTCCTCTCTCAACAACAACACTGACCTGAACATCACAGCTCAGATACTCAAGATTTCGGATGGATTCCCATTAATGGAAAGGCATTTCTGCCTGCATTTTTGAAAAACTAGACTCTAAAGGTCAAGTGTAAAGTCACAGAATCGCTTTTGAAAAATGAATTATTTTTAACAAGCCATTTACAGAGAACCCATAGATTCATATTTAAGGAGAAATACATTTAACACAAAAGTTAAATTTAAAAGAATTATACTATAACTAAAGGAATAAATGTGCTTGTGTGTCTGGGAATAGCATTGTGGGAGTCTGGGGGGTTCAAAATGAATGTCTGAGATGAATACAAATACAAAGCTAAGTAACAGAGATGTAGTCGACCATTATATAATTTCTTCCAAATTCAACTTTCTGCTGCTGAATCTTTTTAAAGTAAGCAGTCAGTGATAAGCAAAACCAATTAATGGGTATGACATAATAAATAAACCCAAATTCATTTTCAGTTTCATCAACCACATTTACAAAAGAAAAGAAATAATAGTCTAGCTTAATGCACAAATGAAAACGCTAATGAAATTTGTTTGATAATATCTATGAAGTTATTTGCACACCAAAAAGGGAAAAAGCAGTTTTACTGTCATATTTTTTTCTGCAGCAACAAATAAATAAAGCTGTAAACTGCATGGCTTTATATGATTCTTTGTTTCCCTGCTGAAGAGCTCAATGTATGTAGACCAGCAGTATGCGTCCTATGGAGTGAGGGGCTAACTCAGTCTCAGTTACTTCCCACATCTGCAGCTGCCACCTGGGCTTGTGGCCGGTTCTGCCACCCAGCTTTGGCTACTGTGCTGTGGATCTCTGCCTCGTAATCCCTGGCCTTGGCCCTCAGCTTGGCGATGCTACATGAGCGGAACTCGTCTGGGCTGGGTCCTTCCTGCGCGCTCCGCTCCTGACTCTCCGACCTCTGGATCCCAGCACCAGGGGCTGGAGCCAAAATGGCTGCCAGGGGAGGTTTGGGCCAAGTGCTGTTTCCTCCTCCCCTCTCTGGTTTCTTCTCCCAGTGGTTTGCGTCTGAGCCCTCTGATGGGCTCCGGCTCCTATCAGGTCTGTCTCCCTTCTGTCCGTCGGCCTCACCATCCCTCCTGCTGCAGGGGTCCCCTGGGTGCCCCTGTAGTTTCATCTGCCGTCTCATCTTTGCCCTGCGATTCTGGAACCACACCTGGACATGACACCAGACACACTGATCAGCGTTTCAAAACTGCTGCTGAAATGCATCGGCTTACCGAACACATTGCCAAGGAGTGTAGGTAGGCATTGGGTTAATATCCTATGGCACTGCTAGACTATGTGGCGAATGAGTGGATGTTCCCAACCCAACCACAGGTTGTGGGATGCTGACAGTTTTTGGTAGAGGCTTCACACACCTGCACCCTGGCTTCAATCAGGTCCAGCCGCAGCGCCAGAGCCTCCCTCATGAAGACATCGGGGTAGTGAGTGCTGTCGAAGGCCTTCTCCAGCTCCTCCAGTTGCCAGCTGCTGTAGTTGGCGCGTGCCCGCCGCTGCTTCACTGGCCGTTGTTCATCTGGAAACCGGATCACAGCCACCAATTAGACCATCGCCGACGGCCAACGAAGCTCTAATGGCTCTAGATTGGATAATTACTGCAGTGTTCATTAAGCCCTCTTTAGCAAGGGGCTGGGATAATTGATTGTTAGTTACGACCTGTTAGCCAATCCTTTGTAAACATTATGCTCCCATTAAAAGATGTTCAACTAGAGTGGCGAACAATTAGCAGAGCTACTTTGCCAAACAAACTATTCTGTCTTATTACTGTGTTACTTAACATGTTGCGTGCATGATTGACTCAGCACTCAGCACATACTCCTATACCTCTACAGCAAAACTATGATGGAAGGAATGAACTCACAGCACTGGCATCTACTTGCAGATTAGAATGCAAAAAATATAACCATTACCCCCCATATATATATATGATCAATATGACAATACATTTCACAAATTGATTAATGGTAATAGGAGCAAAGCAACACTGATGCTCTCCTTATCAATGACATTTAGTAAAAAATAATCAGTGAAGTTCCTTACCCCCAGTGTCTGAGATGTGGGTGAGCCCAGTGGCCTGGGAGGCCAGCAGTAAGGCCTGCTTGCAGGGCTCTGGCTGCAGGTAGGTGCGCAGGAGCTCGTAGCTGAACAAGGGCCCTGGCAGCAGGATGGGAGGGGAGCCCAGGCGGCCCGTGAAGGCAGGGAAGAGGTGAGCCACCGCAGCAGTATGAGAGTGCAGGAGTGGAGGGCTGAGAGCCGTCATCAGCTGCCCCGGCCCAAACATGGCTGACCTATTGGGCCCGGCTCCTCAGAGGTGCTCGGAGTCCAAAGAAAGGACGATGAGAACAATAATAGGTTTAAGCAGCTTGGGTTGAAGTTAGGCTCATCAGATATGAGGCTGAAGTTTGTCTCCTGCCGTTGAGTTGTCCTTCGTCTTCTGTAATACAAGGGCAGCCTCAAGGGGGGTTCACACAGCCACAGCAGTAAAGCGCAATTAGGTGTCCAACAGAGAAAAGAGAGAATTGAGTTGAAGTGATGTTTTGATTTAAAGAAAACTGCATACATTCTTACCTGTTCCCAGGGGTGGTTCTTATCCCCACCTGAGGGCCACCACCCTTTTCAGTCACATGACCAACTTGTGACCACAGATCCCACCCCTCATCAAAAAAAACTAACCAATCAGAAGGCCAGTGTGATCATAGTTGAGCTTTTTTTATTCATTTTTTTTACATGATTATTACCTATCATCAGTATGTTAAAAGAGTAATTCCACTCACCTCCACATTTTGCACCTTATATGGCTGTGCTGTGTGTGCATGCAACGCATCACAGAGGCAAGTTCAGACTCTTTTTTGCCATCCAATCAAAGTGATGGATCAGACAGAGAGGTGCAAAAAATAACAGCATAGCTGAGATGTAACCGCCGTGAAAGACACGTAGACAGTGCGGTGGACATGCACGCCCATCACTCAGCTGCCACTGGCTCACGGTGCTCTCTGTCACGCCTGTACTGCAGACAGCTAGAATTGAAATGAAGGAAAATAAACAGAGGACAAGAGAAATATTCCCACCCATTAGTCTATTTATCTATCTATAAAACCTGTTGTCAGGAATGGTGGGGAAATGAACACCAGTGATTCTGGAAGGCTTTGTTTGGAATATGTTTGTGGTGGTGGGAGGGGTAGGGGATGGGTGCAGGGGGGAATAAACAAATCGGTTTACACAGCAAACATAACTGACTAATTGGCCCACTCAATTGACATTAATTTACAGGCTCATTTACTCAGCTAAAATGCTTCTGTGACACCTCTGAGCCTGTCTGATTCATTACAATGAGAGCCGTGTTGACGTGCTGAACATGCACACGTGTTTGGGACTCATCAATGGCAGCCATTGTTCAAATACAGAACTTCCAAGGTGAAAGGCTACACATCTGGGGAGTACTGTAACTAGATGACAGAAAGTCAAATGGATTTTCCCACACTTAATTCTGCTCCTTCTCACTTTCTTATTGGAGTTGGAGCAGCAGGGTATGGAGGTGTGGGGGTCGGGGGATGAGATCACCTGTCCAAACAAAGTGCATTCTGAAGCATCAGTCTTGGGACAGAGTGTTCTCAAATGGGTTGTGGGTCAGGGATTTTCAGCCTTTGAAAACAGATCACTTTCACAGCCCTCAGACTACACTGTTAGAAGAAGAATGTCAGAGCCCTTTGTTCGCTGTTAAGCAGGTAAATGGAATGTGTTTAATTCTATTAGCGCACTCCTTTGCTGTCTCCCTTTCAGCAATTTACTGGGCACTATTTTATATACTAAGAGTAATTTTTAGAATGATAAGCTCAGAAACTGAAATGAGGGGACCATGAACTTCTTACCCGGGTCAAGACCGTCTTTTAGATCACAGCGGCAGGTTTCGGCACACACACATGTTCTGCACACACACACACGGAATGTGATGATGAGGCATAGAAGGTGACTCATATTGACAGACAGTTCTGCTGCACAGAACACACACACATACAATCAGTCCTTCCCAGTCCCACGGTCTCGGGCCAGCTGTGGTATTGGTGTTGATTGAGTCCTGATGAGTAGGGCATGAGAGAGAAACACAGGTGTCTCAATTAATCCTCTAGTACACCTCACCCCTTAACAACACGCCTCGGCAGGGTGATCAGATCAGACAAAGCCGTCCGAGAAGGCCCGCGCTGTCGCCGGCGTCACCTCTAACCGCCAGGGATGGGCCGGTACGCCGGTGACGGGGCAGCTTTGATCAGCTCACAACAGCTGGCCAGAGCAGAGCCGCCCCAGAACCAGTGAGGAGGTTGTGGCAACAGCACCTACTCGAGCCACCTGCCCAGACACCAACACAACATACTACATATGGAAACACAGCGTTCCTTTGGGAAACATACTTCATCACCATTAACACTATTTACTTGACCTGCTGCATGGAATATGTTAATATGCTGTATTCAAATCTTATCGCACCACTAAATTAGGTCGCATTTCTGTCCAAGACATACTGTAGCTTTTGCTTGTCCTTTTCCACAAAACAAAACATTCATTCTAGGCAAAAAACCTCACTCTTCCCGTAAAGCAACAGCATCACTGGTCTTTACTCTTTGAAAGTGGAGAAGATTAGAGGAGTTTGTTGACTGGAAGAAGACAGACTAAACAAACACTGTGTGTGTGGTGGCAGTAGCACCATGGGCGTTTGTCCCCGGCCCGTTTGCTAGACTGAAGGGATTTGGTTGGGATGGGAGGTAACAGACCCTCACTCCCCACTGTTTTTGGTCTGCCAGTGCTTTAGCCCACCAAAGCCCACTTATCCAGTTAATCAGCAACCCAGCTCATCCACCAGAATGGAAACCCCATTTACAAATGAGCTCCTCGTGGATAATTGAAGGGCTTTGGAAGTGACAATAGCAGAGGCTCACACGCGGTCCCCCTATTGATCTGGCAGGTACTCTCAGTGCCAGTGAGTCCTCCAGAAAGCCCAGGCAGGGCTTAGCTTACAGCCAGTGTATCAGCGGCGGACTTAGAGATACGTCAGACAAGCAGAACATTCTCTTGGGATTAAACACCCACCAAGATTTCAACTCCCTTCTGCTGTGGCGCCCAAATCTAAATAGGCTTGTTTCAACTGCTGTCATTCTCTTGAAATATATAAAAAAAGAATGCAGACATATCCAGAGAGCAAAGAGATCTGTTTTTATTTTCAATGGGAGCCTAATCTCAATTGTGGCGTATAAAAAAAACACTGCATGAAAGAGATGGCTAAGCATGGTGAAAAAATACAATAAAACCTACGGGGTAACATCAGTAAACAATGAAAACATCCGTCTCCATTTGTTGTGCTGCTTCATTCAAGGCACCATTAGACAACTCAAATGAGCTTGGTGGCTGCTCTTTAGTTTGAATTCTCTTGATTGATCCATTTCTTCGGCTGGATCATAATTTAGTCGAGCTAATTGCTTTCTGCTGCAGGCTGATTTATGATGCATTATCACTTTAGTGTTATGCACAGACTTAAGCAGTGGAGCTGCAGCTTTAGAGAGCACAAGAGGTAGAGAGGGAAGGGGTGGGGGGCTGAAGATAGGCCTAATCCTCTTCAGGAGCAAGACAGGGGGTGAACCTGTCTAACTGTCTGTCCTCCAATACAAAACAAGGTCACGCTTCAAACTTCCAGCCAGAGACATTTGAAAGGAAACAAATTAACCACCAACGACTGGACATGGAACACTGTGAACTTCAACTGCGAAGGGTACAGAGGCGCTTTATATTGAATCATGTTCTCATTTGAACATAAGAAGGGTGTGTGTGTGTGTGAAGGGGATGGGGGTGTTCAGCAAAACTATCGGATTTATTCTCAGGATGTGTCAGCACAGAGACCCTGGAATGACGGAGAGCGTGAAAAACGCTAAACGCCATTAATACTTGTTCATTAGAGCGACTCCTCAGCTGATAAACCATTTTATCCGGAGATAAGATGGATGATTACACTGGCAAAGTGTCATGGGAAAGTCATTCCCACAGCTCTACTTTTGCTGTCTAAAGTGAGAGTATGCGCTCACAAGATCAAGGTTCAACTCCAAAACACGTTCATAGAACGTTATAGATGGGAACCCTATAGCAGGAAACCTGATAACCCTCTAGTCCCTTTTTAGCACTAATTGCTTTGAATAGGGATGTTACAAGTAACCAATTTCCACAAAATGTATGATTCCACAAACAGTAATAAAAAACGCATCAAAAAGAAATGAAGGTAATGAAATCTCAGTATCAGATTCTCTTGTGTCTAGGTTAGTGACAGGGGCCACTGGTGGCAGAGATACGATTATGTTTGTTGGGTGAATCCCGCCCTTATCCTGCTAGCTTCTCTCTCCCCCCACTCACTCTGGTAATTGTATCTCCTAGTCAGCAGCATGATTGGTTTAGTCCTGGATCACTGACGCTGAGCTAAACCTGAGAGGCCGGACTGCTTTTCATGTCCGAACCTTCAAGAAGAGCGGACGCCATCCAAAAGCAATCACACTTTACACTTCAAAGCGCCAAGGGAAAAGGGAGGATAGCACCAATCCACATTTTTTTTCCACGCCAGCCAAACACAACTCAAGCGTGGAGGCAGAGGAGATGATCTAAGGAGCTGGCTGCTGTTGTGGAGAAGACAGAGGCAACAGGTGTGCAGTGGGCAGGTTGCAGCACATCACCGTCCCTCCTCAAGGTGAGTGACATATAGGAAGCACTCTTCGCCTTCTCTTCCCATCTCAATAGCTTGCTCAGACGGTCTGAGAAGTACCAATGATGCCACCAACTGCAAGCTATGAAGATAAAGGGACAGAGTTGCCTTAAAATCAGCAGATATTGAACATAAATGAAGAGTAATGGGGTAAACTGTAATTTGACACTAGTCGGACTGTTCTCTCCAGTTCTGCACTGACAATCTAAAGGGCTTACTGCAGAGGCTTTTCAGGACAAACAGAGCGTTGCACACGCTGAAAACCTCAGCGGTTAGCATCTTGTCAGTGGCCCTTCAGAGTCCCTCAGTAACACCCAAGCGCCCTCTTGATCCACATTCCACCCCCAGCCCATCCTCCAATCGTCACTCATCCCTGTTCTGCCCCAATGACACTTAGCCAATGGCTTGCTGGCATCCAACCAAGAAGCAAGGGAGCTGAAGGTATTTACAAGACACTCCACTCCTTCCCCACCTAAAGGTACTGTGTTACAACACCTTTCAAGCGCAATTAACACTGATCAAGTGTTTCATCCAGTGAAAAAAAAAAAAAAGACAGAAGGCTATGAGAGTAATTACAACATCTGCACAGCAATTAGCTTGTCACACTAATTGCCACCAGAAGCTCTTTAGCGTCTGAACAAAAGGCGGAAAAACATCCAGTGAAGTGAATTAGAAAATCCTGGGTGAGGTTTAGTCATACACACAAGGGGGTTTGCTTTAGCATAAAGTGCAAATCCATGTCAACTTTGTGAGATTGGAAAAAACAATGGAAAACAAGATCAATTTCACAGAGTGAGGATGTTTGGCTAAATAGCTCATTTCTGAAGGCATATGTGAAATTGAATTCTCAGAACGAGAGAAAAAAAATGTTGCAAAAACTAATCTTGCAAACAATATAAAGAGTCGAAATTTTAACAAAATCCATCTCAACTTGTGGATAATTTGTGCAAAGTAAAAAACTTTACATTGAAGAAACTTTACAAAACATGAACATTTTCAGCTCTATCGCGTCTGACATGTTATGAGGGAAGATGGCATGGACTATATGTCTGCATGGATATCGCCATCCCCCTATGAGGAAGCTCCCTTTCATCGAAATAAATGTGCATTCATGACTGAGCAGCTGTCAGGGGAGACAGTCGAGCAGAAATGAGCACCACACCCACTAGTGCGGGCATGCTTACCCATGACAACACTTTCATCCCCCATTTCACAGGGGTCCACCGCTGGCCTCCACACGAGGACCTGCTCGTAACCCAACACCAGTGTGGTGGATTCTCAGGTTGGAAAGGCCTGCGCTACCCGCACCCAGCCTTCAAGCTTGAGGAGTCGCTGGACGTGATTGAACAATTACAGACTTGGTTCATTTTCCCCGTAGTTGGGGAACGGATGGGGAGGGGGGCCCCGACCCGCATGGCGGCTTCATGCTTCGCACTTTTGCTTTTGACTCTGGGAAGAGGTTGTTGCATGAAGTCGGTGACACTGGCAGGCGAAAACAACTCACTTTCATGGCAAATTGGCTTCCATCACAGCACAGAGTCAATTAGTGTGAAAGGAAAGCCAGTGGAACACAGAGAGCCAGTGATGGTAAAATGTAACTTCCACAGTTTAAGACAATCTCTCAGATGGGGTGGAGGGCCAAGGCGCTGACCAAATTCAAGCACCGTTGGTTCTATTCAGATAAGAAATTGATAGTAGTCCATCCTATGTAGGAAGGAAGATGTACATATTTTTTACTTTTAAAGAAATCATTTTGTTCATAGTGCCATGCTCCCTGATGTGTAATGGATTTAACTATGGCAAGATTAAAATGTAAGGACCGCCTTATTAAACATATACTGTATATCTGAGAACAGCAGACCACTCTGATTACAGATAAGAAGAAATGTATAAAAACAATACAAAGGCACTGAGAAAGGAGTTGTTTATTATTTTAGTTTTTTCCTTAATTATTAGGTCATGAATACTGAACTTCAATCCCAGACATAAAAATGAGAAACTAGTCCAAGCCATTCACTCACTAACACCCAGAAGTCACTAAACACAGACTGATGACACCTTGAGAAAGTACAAGCTAAGATAGTTTGCAGTAATGCATAATCAAAACTGATGTATCAAAATAGTTATGACACTGGTGCTAGGTGGTGGCTTCCATATGAAGGACCTTCATGGATTCCGAGATGATGGAGCTTGTATCAATCTGGCCATAGATTCCTACCAGGAAGGCTTTGTGAAGCAGTATATCGGCATGTTCTGGAATAACAGATGATATATACACCATTAAAAGAGACAAAATGACTCAATGGTGCAGCCAGGCTATAGTTCTTCACAGATAATCACATTCTTTTGTGCGTGTGTGTATAAGAACTCTACCTTGACAGAGAAGAATGTATTCCGGTAAATTCCGGATGGCGGTCTGCACCACGTCAAAGTTTCCACTTCCCATACAGTACATGAATGTTGGGAGAAACTCAACAGCAAGGCTGAGATGGAATAGAGTGAGAAAGGAAAAGAAAGAGAGAGGTAAAAAGAAGGGGGGAGGGAAGGAGAGAGAGACAGAAAGAAAAAAAAAAAAAGAGAGAGAAAGAGCACCTGTGAATTATGTCCAGTTATGTTCTTTAGATACCATAAAGCTTCCATGTGGTGTTTTCGTAAAACCCACTTTGTATACCTGTTTTAGCAATTTCTGGATGTTTTAACCTAAAATTTTAACCTTAAAAAAAGAGAGACAGAGGTATCTCTAATGGAGTAGGCTACTCTACCTGGGTGTGTTTTGGACACAGCGTAAGGCCAGGCTGAAGGCCATATTCCGACACAGCTCCTCAGGTGAACTCATCAGCCTCTGGAGATCATTCTAGAATACGAATTAAGAAAAAAAAAAAAAACATTCCATTTTGATATTTTCCTATTTCCTATGAAGTTGTAAGTCGAGATGACATGAAAGGAAAGGATTAATTCTCACAGTGAAGTGCTGGATTATTTCTGGGCTCCTCTTAGATTTCTCATCCACTTCTGTCAGAACCTCCAGCACATCTGCACATCACGCATGACATCAAACATAAGGAGGAGTTAGAACAAGGCAAGAAGATGGCAGACACACAACAAAAGACGGAAACACCAAGAAGAGTTGCCTTTTTATTCAGTTCATCTACAGGAATTGTTTTCCTAACAATGTGCATCTTCATGCAAACGTGCCAATACATCCAAAAAGCATGAGGTTGAGAAATCACATTTGATTGAAATAATCACATAATTATAGTCTGTTGATGCAGGAGATGTCTTGTTTTTACACAATTA
>JAGFZM010001218.1:138613-173814 GCA_017657215.1 Limnothrissa miodon
GAGAAAGGAGAGAGAGAGAGAGAGAGAGAGAGAGAGAGAGAGAGAGAGAGAGAGAGAGAAAAGAAAGAAAGGAAAAGAAGGAGAGACAGAGAAAGAAGAAAGAAAGAAAACAGAGAAAAAGAGAGAGACAGAGAGGGGGAAAAGGAGAAGAGATAAGTCATTGACATGCAAGGCCACCACGGGGCAGGCCACTGGTGTTGATGCCCAGCTGGAGGGCCCCAGCAGGACGCTCCGACATCAGAAAAACAAAGTCCACTAGCCGAGAGCAGCTAAGCCTCCAGCCGACTCCCAGAGCCTGAAATAGGGCCCACTTCAAAAGCTGGGCTTTCCACTGGCATGCACGCGCACATCCCAAACACATTAACTCCACCTTTCTAGTGAAACGCAGCGGCATGGTCTGGGAAATGAGCCCAACTTTGAAGTGGCAAACACAAGATGAGACTCCTGCTTTTCTTGGTATATATACATATATATATTTTTTTAAATCATTTTGTTGTGAACAGTGCATTGGTCAGAGAAGAGAGCGCCTCACTCTTGTCCATGATGTTCTGCTCCAGAGTGTGTGGGTCGTGGGACACGGCCTGGTCCAGGTACTGCAGCAGCTTGCTCATGCTGGACACGGGGATGCCAAAGGACTGCACAAACAGCAGCAGCTGCTGAGACTCCAGGTCCTGCAGAGCTGAGCACACACAACACACAGAGAACACGCTAAGCTCCACGTGCAGCTCCAGGACTTTTCCCCCCTTTTAAGATGCACTGGTGCACATGTGATGCCCTCTGGGAGGGGAAGGTGAACAGTGAAGGGTTCAGAGACTGGGAGAGATGGCCACTGAAATCAGCTAATGACCTCAGAGGTAACAACAGAGGATGTGGTAGAACTGGGCACTACTGGAACTGCTGGCCTCCTTGTGTTGGGTGTAATTTACAACTTTATGCAGCACACTTGAGATGTACAGTACCCTACACCTACTTTGGGCAGATTCCTACCTGCATCCACCAATCGGGAGACCTCTGAGCGGATCATCCTCAGCTTTAACCAATCAGGTAGCAGAAGGGCTTCTTCTGACGTGTCCACCAGGAATGCAGTGGGCAGAGGCTTCTTGTCAGGAAACCAGATGTCCAAGAGGTTGTAGAAATCACTTTCGCCTACGCAGACATACCAAAAAGTCAGGTCATCATGACCATAGAAAACATAACTAAGCAGAATAACAGCATAACGGAGCTTTCTTTGCACCTTTGGGTGGTCCCAGGGTGAGTAGTATGACCATGGCATGGACCACCAGAATATGCATGGTGGCCGTCTCCCCAGTGGTCCACCGGAGAAACACTTGATCCTGAGATTCCGACTGTAACAACCATTCAACAGACAAGACAAAAAGGTGAGACAAAAAACTGCCTTTGAAATCAAAGCTAGTTAACAGCACATTACGGCCAACACGCATACTTCATGAACAGTTAGCAAGCCATTAGCTAGCTATTAGCTCAGAGGCTGTCGACTGAAAAGATGGGCTGAACTTGACGAGAGCATTAGCCCCAGGCCAAGCCTACTGTGTGTCCATATGTCTCACCCAGCTGTAGAGGTCCTCGCCCTCCTTGGTCTTCCGCATGCGGCGGGTGTAGGCCGAGAAGATGGAGATGAGAGCCGAGAGCACAGCGTCGGACTCCGGCCGGCAGGAGTGCTTGGAGAAGAGACAGTTCATGATGGTGGAGCGCTCCACGATTAACCTGGCCACATCCTGAGGGGAGATAGAGAGAGGAAAAGAGAGAGAGAGAGAGAGAGAGAACATGACTACAGTGACTTTTTCCCGTTCGTCTTCAAAAAGACATTCATTTCTGTGTCTGTGTGTGCTCTCCAGGGAACTGACCAGAGCCAGGTCGTTGTGCAGCCCCTGTTCCTCCACAGGTGCATGCTGGGACAGGTAGATGAGGTAGGCACTGATGGTCTGAGGGTCTGTCTCCATGTGAATGGCCTTGGGAAGGAGGAGACACATTAACAGCACAGATTAACGAACGTCCAACAGCGCTTTAGAGGAGCTGTTCCAATGTTCTACTGTCTCTGCTGGAGTCCAAGTGTTAGCATCTGCAAGGGTGTAGTGACTGAAGAACAATGCAATGAAGAGAGATTAGTAACAATAACAATTTCAAAAGTTTAGGCTTAACAGCATCCCGTTTCAACAGTACTGATCTTTGCCAAATCCTCTAAGGATCCTACAACTCTCATGGCATCATCAGAGGGGTGGGGGTTTCCACCAACCTGCTGCAGGGCGCTGGCAGTCATGCCCCTGACGCTGTTGAAGAGTGGCAGCTTGGGCAGGTCCTGCAGCAGCCACTGATAGGCTGGGAGGAGCTCAGCATCGCGCGAGTCCTCCTCCATTGGCTGCTCGCGCTCCTCACCATCCTTCAGCCCGCCCTCAGTCAGCACCAGAGACAAGCCCTGAACATCACACAGACACAGCACCTCTTACCACCACCTACAGCGCATACAATAGAGCCATGCATGACAACTAAGGCCCAAGCCATCTTCAACAACAATTCAATCAAAGGCCCCCTGAACCCAATTAGCTCATTCATCTTCATCTAATCTAATCTTTTTGTAATTAGTGATTATTTTCACACACTAAAAGATAACAATCAACCAAAACAAAACATTGTAAAGCTTGTCTCACTAGAATTTCAATGACCACCCCCTATAGCATGCATAAAGAGCACGGCATGCCATGTCCAGCTCGCGGTGTCAGAGAAGTGCATGCTGGGAGTTGTGCTGACCCACCTTCATGGCCAGCACCCTGGAGGCCACCTGTGGGGAGCTGAGGCGGCGCAGAAAGTAGTCCAGCACCTCACAGGTGGTCTGCTCATCAGCCTTGGGCCCCAGCAGAAGGTCCTGCAGACGCAGGAGGAGCTGCCGCTGTTTCTGCTGCCTCTGTGTGTGTGTGTGTGTGTGTGTGTATCAGTCAGAGAGAAAAAAACAGTGGTATGGGTAAATCCACCCAAACAAATGCACTAGATCATTCATGAGCTTCATATAGACACCAGTGCCCCCTGTATCTATGCAGCCCTTAGTCACCCGGCACATTCAGCATCTTATGTCTCCCAATAGTATTTTGCACATATGCTTAGTGAGTTTCTGAATAGGCTATTTGCCAACTATCAAAAGACGAAAATCCAAATATTCTTAATCAACTTAATATCCAAATATTCCAAAGAAAGACTATACCTATACAGAGGATAAGATTTTTTTTTAAAACTGACATGGAACATGCAAGCAAGTGTGTAGTAAAAAATGTGATGTTCAGAGAAAACATTTTCCATAAATGTTTTTTAATACAATGGAGAATGTTTAAAGAATCGAATGTAACTGAATCAGGTTTCACAGCCCTAATAACAGCTGAAGACTTAGAGCTTAGTAGGGAGAGGGGACACCTGTCTCTTCTTGGCCCTCTGCTCCTTGCTCTCGCCCTCATCCTCCTCCTCCAGAGGGGTCAGGTCATCAGCTGCATCGTGGAGCAGGAATTCACAAAGGCACTGCACGGGCAGCACATCCAAGGACCCCTCGCTGGACTGGACCAAATCTGCCAGCCAAGGCATTGACTGAGAAGATGCCTAAAGGGTGGAGAGAGAGAGTGAGTGAGAGACACAGAGAGAAGACACAGGACATAAGGATTCCCTCAGCCGAGTTAAGACTGGAGCCCAATCCAGAGCTCTTCTATTTAATCTTGCAAAAAAAGACTTTACATGCACATTTAAGAGGGCATGCGCGTAAATATATTTTTTGCCTATGGCCAAATTTTCATGTAGATGACTATAAACACCAGACACACAAACACGAGGCTGCAGCAGAGGCCAGAGGCGCCCCCTAGTGGCGTGGGGCACACAGGTAGGGGGTGCGGAGGCTTTACCTGTCTCTGGATGATGTTGAGCAGGAAGTCAGGGTTGCGACTGCGGCACAGCAGGTGTCCCAGACGCAGCGACTGATTCAGGCTCTTCACCTGCTCCAGGACGAGAGGTGGGGGGCGTCGAGGGGGACCCCTGCACGCGGACACACAGGACAGGTGAAACTAGAGCTGCAGCTAGTCACCAGTCAGCCAACTAACCCTAACCCTAGTCGGACAACTCAATTCATAAAACAGCTATTCAAGCCTAACCCCATCCCCATACATTTGGTTTGATGTATTTTTTCCTGTGAATTATATCAACGTTCTCTGATTGCAGCTATATAAACTGAAAAGTGCTCCCTCTGCTTTGACCCCTTTGAATATAAACAACATCTACAGTAAGGAACATAAGTATTTGAACACCCAGCAATTTTGCCAGTTCTCCCACTTAGACATCATGGAGGGGTCTGAGGTTCACAATGAAAGTGCATTTGCACTGTGAGAGACAGAATGTGAAATAAACAAAATCAGGAAATCACATTGTGTGATTTCTAATCAATTTATTTGCTTTGCACAGCTGCTCACGAGTTTTTGAACACTGGGAAAATCTGTGTCAATATTTGGTACAGAAACCTTTGTGTGCAATTGCAGAGATCAAATGTTTCCGGTAGTGATGAATTTCAGACCCCTCCATGATTTCTTAGTGGGAGAACTTTGCAGGGTGTTCAAATACGTATAATCCTCACTGTACATTGCAACAGTTAAGAATAAGAATCCATCCTAGAGATTTTTGCAGGCCAGGAAACATTGGGAAAACTTCATTTAATTGAATCGAGGAGGCTCTGTTAATTACAGGAAAAACTCAAAAAAGCAACCACTCACCCTTTCTTTTAAACTATTGGCTACAGACTACAGACTACCCAACTCTGCTGTACTTAAGCCGTTTTATAACACACACACCCCCACCCATAGGAAGTTGTGCTTTTGGAGAGAGTCTACACAAGGAACACACAGCCACATACATCCTCTTCCTCTCTCTCCCTCACACACACACACACACACACACACACACACACACACACACGGCATGAGCACTGACTGTGGGTCGAGGCTGGTGAGCTGGGAGAGCAGCAGGCTGTTAGTCTCAGTGATGGTCTGCTTGGTGGAAGCGGCTGCCAGGTGGCTCTCGAAGGCCAGGATCTCCTGCTTCTCCCGCTGGGAGATCTGCAGCTCACGGCTGATCATCTCCGTCTTGGTCTCCTCATCAGCCACCGTGCACGGAGGGTAGGAGTAGTTACTGAGGAGACAGGGTTGGAAAGAGTGACCTTTACAGCAGCATGCCTTCTGAACATGGTGTGCTTTGTTTAGGTAAATGCTCATCAAGGCATGAGACAGTGCGTCAGAACAGGATGCCTCATGGGATCGACGTACAAACGCCACAGATTAATGGATACAGTTTCATTCAGGACATCAGGTCACAACCACAGACAAGCTGACGTGAAGTTTTTGAGAGATCATTTGGTTCACACGTACTTGGTCATGACCATCTCCATGAGCATCTTGAGAGTAGGATATCCATCCCAGGCTGCCAGACCTGAGTCCACACAACACAAACACCAACACGTCAGCACAGCAACGCACCAAAATGAGCTCAGTTCAGAAGGTTTAGAAGCAAGCTGGAATTCTGAGCTGATGAGTCAGCCGTAATCTCACCTATCTTCTGGGAATTGAAGGCAGCCACCACCAAAAGCAGCAACCAGGCCTTCCAGTAAAGGGTCGAAATAGCCAGATTTGGGGGCTGATAGCTTCAAACAAAAACATGAGTCACAGTGATTTCACAACACATTCATGACAAAAACACATCAACGTGACCACCACCACCACTGGGGTCACCAGCTGTGTTTCGACCGAGATGAACTCTGTCTGGTAAAAATATTTACACGTTCTCCATGGCAGCAATTTGAAAAGGAGTCCAATAAACAGGGCACTGTACGGGGCTGCTCCAGTGACTGAGTCAGCGCTAGCAGATGATTGGTGCCTGGGGCTCAGACGAGTGACTCAGCACAAAGCAATGCTCCAGAGGACATCTCACCCAGTGGGCAGCTGAATGTTCTCCGGGTGGTGATACGTGCACAAGTTCAGCACCGCGTCGATCAGCTGGATCCTCTCCACTTTCAACACATCCAGGTCTGCAGTCAACACAGAAACACAGTCATTAGCTATACAAGGTCAGAATTCATTAGCAATACAAATCCAGAATTCTTTAGCTTCTTTTCTTTAGTTCAGATTTAATGAGCTATGCAAGTTGATATCTGAAAATGCAATGACGATGATGTTCAGAAGGAGGTTCAAATGTCACACACTGCCTGCTTGTGTGTGTGTAACAGTGTCAAGCACACAGATGATATAATTCCCAGACAGGAGGTAGGAAAGGGAGGCTGGTGCGTACTCCGCTTCCCAGCTCACACTGGATTCCCTCCAGACTTCCCAGCCGACGGCACAGATGTTCCAGCCCCCGCTCTCTTCGCTCTGCCACCGTGCCGTCTGGCGCTGCGTCCCGTGGGGAATACTGTGAGCAAGAGAGGGGGAGCAGCGCCGTCTCTCATCCCTGACAGGCCTCAAGTGTCTGGGGCTGCCGTGTGTGCCATTCTATAGGCCTAGAGTGGAGTGTGGCGCGGGGGGAGTTGGGTTACCATCTGACTGCACGCCAGCAGCCCGCTTCACCAGGTGGTCGGCCAGCTCCATAGCATCGGCAGGGCCCAGGGGCAGGTCACGGGACAGCCCGATCACCAGGATGCGCATCAGGGTGTCCTCCAGTAGGGGAACCTCCGAGCACAGACGCAGGAAGAAGCTTCCAGAACGTCACAAAGGCCAGATTAGCAGACACATCAAAACAGCCACTGTTTCTCCCACACACATACATATAGACACAGAAGGGAGATGCATACGGGGCGGATGATTTATGAGCAAACGCAAGAGAGAGAGTTCAAACAAAGCTTACTTTCTGTCACTCTCAGGAGGCCAGTTGTCCCACTTATAATACGTCTCAGGCTGCTCTGTAAACAGGACTTTATGGAGACTGACAGAGAGAGTGGGGGAAGATAAAAATAAGAGTGTGAAGAGGATTTAAGAAGGAAAGGGGGAAGGTATAAAAGGGGAGAGAATTTGGTAAAGAAAGAAAGAAGAAACTGAAAATAACCGTTTAAATTACAAATCAAATTACAAACAGAATATACTGCAGTCTTCTCCCCCTGTACTTTTCTGAGACTACTTTCTCTCTCAAACAATTCTCATGACCCAATGAAAACAATAAGCGAAAGTTTGCGGTTTGAAATCTACTTTGAAGCATCTGTAAATGACTGGATGTGATTGAGCCCATACCAGTGCACATAGTCTTTGGGTCCCAGTTTGCTGATGGTGGGAATGACGCTGTGGAGCCACCACACAGCATCCCGTTGGATGGCTGCTATCTGGTTTTGGAAAGCCCTTAACACCTCCAGATCTGCACCAAACACAGCCCACAGACACAATAGCCCTCATTTACCAAGTCATTACAATCTCTATACACCATCAACAGAACACACAAGCACACACAAGCACACACACACACCATTCCTCTCTCTCATATACACTCAAAATAATTGGGAAGGAGTTTCCTTGCCCCTACACTCTTTTGGGTACGTCTTAAAGGGAAACATTAAAATCACAGTCGACGTGTAGGGGTGTATAGAGTAGATGAGAGGTGCTTACTGGACAAATGAACATCATGGTGTACCGTAAAAGGCCGTTAACAAATGAATATGATGGAAAACTAGCTGAGAGGTAACTGAAGGAGGAAAACATACTCTTCTTCTCTCCTTTGTCCCAGGCGATGCCCGCTTCTTTGACCTGAGCTGTAATGCCCAGCATCATTGACACAGTCAGCAGATCCGTCACCTGGATGACAAAGCGCTCCTGAGGAAGGCCAGACACAGACAGAGTTGAATGCAAAGACCTGTAGCCAAGCGTGAGAGCAGTGAACCCACCCCGGGGTCCCATGTTGCGCATGCACCCAGCATTGGTCCACGGTGAGGAGGCCTGGGGACCGCTATAGGGATGAGGGCTGATCCTGAGACTAACCTTAAACTCCATGTCCACGTAGCTGGGCTCCTTCCTCTCCTGCATGAGGCCCAGGCAGAAGGACTGGAAGTTGATCTCGTGTTTGGTCTGCTTGATGATCTCGCGCAGCAGAGCCCGGGAGGCACGCAGGTAGTCGTCCTTGTTGGTCAGCAGGTCTTGGAACACCATGGCCAGAAACTAGGCCCGTAGTGGACGAGAGAGCGCGCACACACACACACACATACACACACACACACAACACACACAACACACACACAACACAAGAGTGAGAAGGCTACCCAATCATCTAGGCTTCATTAAATACTCACTCAATGAGGTGGAGTGCTACCGATGTGTCCTCCGGCATGTTTTGACAAGACATTAGAATAATTTCAAATTTAGAATAATAGAAATGTTTTACCAGTTTCCAACTGAGAAATGAGGTCTTAGGAGTAAGGCTACTTTTGAAATGCGTAAACAAACTCAATGGTGAACATTTGTGATTGTTACAGGCTAGAGAGCAGCAAACTGGACAGAGTTTGCAGATAAGTGGAATCTGTGAGATTCCACATTTACAGGAAAACTTCGGTGATTCCATCTGTTTTTCCGCATTATGAAAATCATAGAGCCCTACTGATTGTTATAGAAACAGAAATCTACACACGTACAGATAGATGCAGATGACGCATGCAGTGCACACTTCATTTGTGGAACTGCTGGGTTGTTACTACCATGTTTACTTGACTCGCAAAGCTTACAAGGGGAAATGGAAAAGAGATTAAGGCGGAGACTGAGACGAGTGAGCAGACAGACAAGCTGACATGGCTCATTAAGCCTTCCCACCCAAACAGTCGTGCCAGACTGAGCCCGGTTACCTAACAAGTAGCAAGGAATCCCTGCGCAACGCTGCCAGGATGGGACCGTTCAAAGTGGCTACCTGTCTGGCCGTGAGGCAGAATTAAACTCGGCAGGTGACGCGCTTCCGCAGGTAACCTCCTCACCTTTGGCGCCTGCTCTGGACTGTGCTGGAGGACGGTGTGCAGCACCTGCATGTTGTTGGGGTTGCGGGCATTGGAGAGTTCATTAAAGATTACCAGCTTTACCATGGTCCCCAAATTATCCCTGTGGGCGTTCAGCAGCTCCCTGGGAAGACACACACGATTACACTAAGACTGAGTGAACAATTCACAACAGAGCGTTAACTCCACTCAATCCCCCGCTGGTCTGGAGGCACTGGGTTGAGCAGAGAGGGCAGAGCCAGAGAAAGGGCTTGTCCACATGGAATCTACAATGCTAGTCAACTAAAGCAACACTTTCAATCTGTCGGAGGAAAAAAGCAACATGAACATATGACACTAACCCTTTCTGATTATGACCATTAAGTGTCATTCTATTTTTATACTTTCTACGACAGATTTCAACATTACGTTACAATAACCATTAAGGTTAGAGAGTTTAAACATTAAAAGTGCATTAATGTTTAAGGTACACACATTATGGTTCTGCAGTGTTCCTCATTCATTGACAAAATTGAATGTGGCAAAAGAGGATAAGGTGGTCAAGTCTCTGCGGCTCCACGCACTGACCTGACACACAGCATGTAGTGATTGAGCAGCACTTTGGGCTTGAGGCGGATCTTGATGAGGTTGGAAATCACCTCCATGTCATCGGCACCGTGGGAGTTGCTGTTCATGCACAGAGACATGAGCAGGTCCTGGGCAGGACGCGTCAACTAGACACAGGAACACAGTAACATCCAGTCAATACATAATCCATGATGGGTTTTCACACTTACAAACATTCTGTGGCACACCTCTTACAAAACAAGTGCGTTGGAGGTAACCCACAGTCTACAGCTCTGGTGCTTGTGGAGCAGCCCACATACAGGAGTTTACATTTCTTACCAAAGCTCTACAATACAAATAACACAATTACTTCTCACTGTACAATCAAAAGAGAAAGAGTAAAATCTTCAGCGCAATGGACCAAGAGTTCACTTCTTCACTTCCAAGTTCCCTCTCTTCCACAGCCTCCTGACCTTGGGGTTCTGCAGCCACATCTCCAGCCTCTGCACGGCCATCAGCCGCACCTCCTTGTAGCCACAGGTGGCGGTGAGCAGCCTCAGCAGGTTCCTGGACACGTTGTCCATCGGCTGCCGGCGGTTGAGCTGGTCGCGCAGCACATCCAACACGTACTCCTCCACGCTCTCCGCCAGCTCCTCATACCTGAAACATCACAGCCGGTCACACATCATGCCTGGTGACTGCCCACAGTCCTTACTGTTCTAGCCACTGATTGCACTTCAGCATACAACATTAACTGGGCATGGCTTTACATTTGGCTGGTAATTACCATTGGTTATTTCTGCATAAAATCAGAAAATCCTACATATGCACTCTACACCAACAGCTAACCAACAGATGGACAGAGGTGGACAATTCCAGGTTCATAAAGTAAAAACCCTGCCATGTTTTCCTTCTAACACAGGTGAGTTCAGTGAGAAGTTGATATACCTGTCTTGAACGTTCATTACCATCAGCTGTGTTAAAAGGAAAACATGGCAGGGTTTTTACTTTATGAACCTGGAATTGTCCACCTCTGCAGATGGATACTAAAAGGCCTAATTCATTAAAGCGCCCATAGAACACATTTTTTGACCATCATAAATTGTTCTCTGAGCCTCAATAATAGCGTATACAAATTTGTGCGGCTGAAAGTGACCCAGGAGCACTGCTAGCGTGTTGTTTACAGGCACATTTAAAAGACTTAAAACAAAAATATTCGTAATTCCCGCCTCCCCTGGCAAATTCATGAAGCAACAGGGGATTGGACCAGAGATGTTTCCAAACGATCTTTGGTTGGACCATGCAAATATAGGAGGTGTATCTCAGTGCTGCCGACGCCAGGAGGCACCTTGTTTCAGATTGGCCTTTTTCAGCCCTTCTAGCTTCTTTCAGCCATTTCTAGCTTGAAATTTACATGTAGAACGAGGCGGAAGACGGCACCTGTTTTGCTATGGTCCATTGGACACCGTAAGCTACCTAAATTCAACAATAACAAGGTAAATGTGGTTTGACATTCTATGGGCACTTTAAAATAATAGAATCAAATCTTTTTTCGACTGCCTTACCTGGGCATCACCTGCCCGTCATCCTCTGGGCTGAGTTTATCCTCAGCGATCAGCAGCTCTGCCTGGCTGTCATCTTCGTCTGGGGTGGAAGGGTGTGGGCTATTGCCTGAAAAACAGCACCATCCAAGTTAAGCCAGTTCGCTTCACCTGTGTTACTACACATGACCTCGGTGTGACCCCATGCTGAAAACCACACCTGCACTGAGGTCCCCTCCTGAGCGACCTGTGTCTGCCTGCAGCAGCATGCTCTTGGGAGGCATCTTGGTACTGAAGGCGGTCTGGATGTTGTCCACAAAAGTCTTGCAGTGAGAGCTGTCCACCCATATCCGTTCCCCCAGTGAATCTTCAATGTACACCTGCTCATACACAAACAAAAGCATTTAGGTACTATTGCTCAATGTTTACCTGACAAGTTAAACTATTGCTTAGGAACTTTTGAACTTTTCTGTTGTTAGGCACCATTCACCTCTTCACCTCCACCTCTACAAAAAAGGGTGACTGTCACCAACACCCAATATTTTGTAGTAGTAAAGTAGTAAACACAAAAGATAATTTATCCAACATATATGCACCTAGTGACAAGTGGGTTTTATAGTGGGTTTGTTTATTGCTTATAGTGCAGAGTCAGTCTATGCACATTTGGAAAATGACTTAAGTTGGTCACTTATGCTGCATTAGATCAGATATGCACTCTAGATGGAGCAACCGGGAAATAAGGCAGTTTATTTTGTGTAGTTCTCTTGCTAGCTGTTGCCTCTCCTCACCATGCTATAACCTATAGCTACTTCCATCTTTGTGCAGCCCTTAACCCTTCAGTCTGTGTTAAGTCTGTGACTTGAGTCTGTGGCAGAATGTGCGCAGGCTGAAAGGTTTGCAGCTACACATTTATTTAGACTTAGGGCGTATTCACACCTACACTGTTTGGTCCACTTTAAACGGACCAGAGTTCGTTTCCCGCGTTGGTCCGGACCTTTTGTGCAGGTGTGAATACAACAAACGAATCCTGGTGCGGACCAAACAACCGGACCAAGACCCACTTTTTGAGGTGGTCTCGGTCCGCTTCCAAACGGACTCTGGTGCTCAAGTCTTTTCTGTCCAATGGGAGCAGTGATCGTCACACACGTGGATATATGTGTACAGAATAAAGTTCGCTTGCAAAAAGTACAGTGTGAATGCAAACCGCACCAAATGAAAAAAAATAGTCCGCTAATGATCCGGACCAAACAAGTGGACCAAAGAACTTTTCAGGTGTGAATACACCCTTAAACTGGCACTAAGCAACATTCTGTTTTTCTCTCTCACGAGCTCCCTCTAAAGCCTGCTGTATTGCATTGTATTGCACTGCATTCTATTGGAGGCGGTCCGCGCTGCTGAATATTGCAAGTGCTGTATCTACCGCTATTGGCCACGGTGGCGCATTCTTCACCATTCGTTCGCCGTGTAATGACTAATTTTAGCATCCTAAGCAGTATGAAACGGACTAATTAAATGAAAAATGTTGCATAGTGGGCCTTTAAGTCACCAAGATAAATTGGCCAAATGTGCATAAACTGACATCCATAGAGCATTTAAGATAGACAAGGAACTGGACCAACAGCATCTGTGTGTGGAGCTTCTTACTTTCACAAAGATCTCCGGCCAGTTTTCATCCTCCTCATAGGCTGCCATCAGGAGGTTGCAGGCCAGGACGGAGACCAGGCTGTTCCCTTTGGCTTTGAAATTAATGGAGGCATCTCGTCTCAGAAGGCTACATAATGCCTGGCCACCACAAAGACAACAACCATCAACCTGCTGCTGAGAGGTGACAAACACTCTAGCAACCAAGATGGGAACAATTGTCAAGCTCTCACCTCAATCACCCCTTCAGTGGCAAAGATGTTTGGCTTGATTTTGGCCAGGAACATCAGGCTGAGATACAGTGTGATATCTGGTTTGGCCCGGTTCATCTTGAGCTGTCTGACGGCACCGCAGAGCAGGCCCTCGATGCGGTCATCATTCCCCTCACCCTCCGCTGCCTCAATCTCATCCAGCAGCACGGCAGGTGGGACTGAAACAGACAGCATTAGAACAACGCTACATAACATCTATTTGTTTACGGCACGTTTGATTTTCTTTAACTATCTTCTAAAATATTAATACCCCAGAATACACCAGAATTTACCTTCAATTGGAACAACAGATGGTTCCTTGATTGATGGCGATATTGCCCTCTTATCAACAGCTGCAACATCAGCCAAGCGTCCAAGAGCACCTATGGGTGGGGTGGAGGAGAGCTTTGGGCGCTTGGCCAAGCTGGAGAGACCAGAGGAGGATGGAATAGCAGAGGTGGTTTCCCTCTTGCGATCAGAAGGCAAGCCTGCTGTTGTTGGCTTCAGAAGGGCAGGTGCTTTGGCCTCAGTTACTTGACTTTTGGAACCAAGGGCAATGAAGTCCCCAGGAGGAGGATGGCCTAACACAATGAAGAACCAGAAAATAAACTCTTTGCGCATTATGCTACAACTAAATGCTTTTACACACCTGTTCAAGGTCCTAACATACCTGAGGGTTTTGCGGCGCTAGGGCGCCTGAGAGCTGTAGGTTTTGGACGATTCATTATGACACTTCACCAATCACTGCAATCTATCTGTTAATAACAATCAATCACAGTTGTTGACAACAACACAGAGCATGCAAATAATATTTAATTTTCGAAACCTATGTTACTTCTGACAGCCCATAGCATGATCCAACAATTAACTGTGGTATGTCCGCTGAGACTTGCAAAGACTTCATTGTGGTCTAGCCGGCCGTGCTACCATTAATGTTTTCCCAATAAGCCAAATCGTTCAAACATGCGCCACATCCCACCATTGAAAGTTTTACTTTGTTCTTGTCTGTAAGGACTTACGTCAACGTACTAACAGATTCAATAGATGTAACGTTAGCTTACGCTAGCCAAGCTAGCTAAAGACTAGGCTAACTTCAAATTGGAAGCATTTCACCTGGACGACAAAAATAATTGAATTTAACCTTTGTTTATTACCTTGTTAACTACCCATGTAAGAGACATAGGTATAAGATCGATCCGTGAAGTGAAAAGAATCAGCAAAAAAATAACATCACCACAATAAAATATTTCTCTCACTGTGCGTCCATGTTTTTCCGGACCGGAAATTGTGTACGCAAACGGAAGTCCCGCCTTACAGAAGCTACTTTTCTTACATGAAAGTTACTAGGCTAAAGTAGCCAAATTTGCCCTTTCATTTAACAATTGTCTCTTTAGATTGAGAATGTATGGTTTAAAATTTAATTCCTGTCATCGACATTTGTTGGTGACTTTTACCCTGACTTAAAGACTTTTTAACGGTTTGGAAAAAATGCTCAGATTTGCCTAATTTAGGCCTTTGTTACTTTTACAGTATTTTAGCTGGTTGCTTTGGTTTTGGTGGTTTGTGTTATAATGCTTTTCTCAGCATGTTCAAATGTAACAGTCCTGTTTCTTGCTTAATGACTGAAAGGCTCTGGGTGGCACTGTTTCTTTCAATAGCAGAGACCAATTTCTAAGAATCCTCATATTACAAAATGACGTCTGGCATGGAAACAGACATTACTGCTCCTGCCAGACAAAAGAAAACATAACTCCTACCCAGAGAGGAACACCACAAAGCACACACTGTAGAACTCACCCTGAAAACAACATGTGCTTGGATCCAATCGCCCTTAGAGCAGTAATGTGGACTTAGTTACAGTTGCTATGCCATGAGAACTGCTTTACTGTGAATTGACACATTGTAATTATTTATTTTGGAAAGTCAGTGTCAAAAGATCTAACTTTATTAGATATTACTTGGACACTATTATATAACATAAAATATAACATCGGCCTAGGTGTGACCAGAATGTCGTGCGGGTTGGGCAGTTAACTCAAATGGGGGGACAGAATACAATTCTTGACCATTTACTTTAGATAGACAGAGCATACCTCAGGGGGGGGGGCAGGGCTTGTCCCTAATTCTTAAACTTCTTGCCACACTGTGCTTAGAGGGTGCATAACTTAATTAACCTGGGCCCGGCCATTCTTACTGTGACGCAACATTCAATTTCGCGAGCAAGTCAGTATGGCCATCGTGCCGATTTAGAAGAATTATTTTTCCAAAATCTGTGGGCACCAATGAGAAACGAGCTTACACATACGTCATCGGAATGAGTGGTCTGATTGATTGTAGATTCGTCAAGTAGTATACAGAGGCATCTGATGGACGCAGGTTAAGCCCGCCTCCCAGAAGACGTTTAGTAATGTACGATGGCCAGACTAAGCTCCTATGAGCTTTGTCGCGCAAGCCAGGCTATGACTTAATTACAGTGTTTCTCAATGGGGCCAGTCGGACAGTTCTGCCAGCTCAACCACAAATTCTGAAACTACGCAAGCACTTCTGCAATCAAAGTATTAAAAACAAGATGTGTTCACAACTGTTTGTGAGTAGGCCTATTTCACAATCAGTGCTGCCACTAACTCACCAAATATTAACAACAAGTGCTAGAGCACCAATTAATATGCATAAATTGTATGAATAAGAATAGCTTAAGCCATAGTTTTGTCCCAGTTGTTTTTTATTTTGACAATACACTGATCTCTTGTTTAACAGTAGACATATACTCTAATTGCTCATACTAATATTGAAGAGTAGACATATTGCTCATACGAATACTGGAGCCTACTGTGTGTGGCGTGGAGTGGTTTGTGTGTGTGTGTGTGTGTGTGTCTGTGTGTTAGGGCAGTAAGGGTGTCATAATTATGACCTCAGTGGGTGTTTTTTTTAAAGTTTGAGAAAGAGTGCTTTATTATCAGGGATGACAAAATTATATAAAGGATCATCATAAATAAGAGCCAAAGGCTGTTATGGCTTGCCAATATTGTCATGCACAGGGGTAGAGAAAGTACTACTTCACCATCTGTATATGCGTGCCATGACCTGCCAACTTGTTATATAAACTGTTTTTTACATGAAACATATTTTAGTGAGGTCAGTGGAATGCTTAGTCAATGCTCCTAATTTAAGTTCCTTCACAAACGATGCCTGAAAATCCTGCAAAAACATTTTTCCATAAACTTTTTCCCACAAAACCACTTATAGGGTTCTGTGACTTCATAAGAAGAATAAAGTCAATACCTTTTTCTCTCTGGTTTAGGAGGAACAGCAGGATAGAAAATGAGATTTCTTTCAGGTTATTGTTGAAGATCAAGGAAGTAAAAATGAATAACTGTAATAGGCTACATTGTTCTTGTGGTCCATAATTATCATCAGATTGTTGTTACACTTTCAGGCTAGGTACAAAAGTAAAAGGAAGAGGCTATTCTACTTAATGGAAAGCAATAGAAGATGGTTCTTACGTTTTTGCTCAAATGCTTAATGCAATGAATCATCACAGCTATGGCTGAATGCTGCTCTATTTAACAGTGTTTTCTCTATATTAAATTCCAAAGATGTTACTAGGCTATGCCTCTACTATTCTCCCTTTTGGAGAGGTAGGTATCATTTTGCACATAAGCTATCGAGAATGCAACCTTGAATCATTACTCATCAACTTATAAAAACTCACTTGCTTTCAACGGTCACTATGGTGTGACTATGACTAACCACAAAGTACAACTATTAGATCCATATGCCTCCTAGGTATTCCTGTAGTGAGTCATCCCTAGTTTCCACCAAAAGAAAGCCATGTGCAAGTCCACAAGATATTATCATTACAGTAGCAAAGTTAAAACACTGATAGTCTATTCAACCCCCACCCCCTAACACACACGCACACCACCACCACCACCACCACCATGAAAGAGAACCAGCCTACATTTGGATAATGCTCCTTTTTGACAGCTGGCTGTGAATTGATACGTATAGGCAACACATAGCCTGGGGTAGTGTAAAGTATATGTTAAATTTTATAAATAAAAAAAAATGCCTACGTCCAATCCTGGGTTTGTGAAAAGGGTCTCTAAAATTCCAACAGACAGAGGGCGCACTTTAAACTGTTTGTGTGATACAGCATATTTTGACAAACAGAGCTCATGACCTTACTAAACTCAATTATACACTACGTCGAATTTTGCTTAGTCTGATTGCAAAGTACTACTACCGGCAATGCAGTTTAGCCTACTCAACAAACTACAGAAGATGTGCTTGGCTAATCAGGGTTTTGGGCTATCTCTAGCCTAAGAATCCTTGTGCCATTAAACAACGAATCATCTTAACTGATAACAATACGTGGATAAACTAATTCTGATTACACACCACATATGCCAAACGACAGATTAATTTAGCTAACTCCTCAAAAGTATTCAGTTGCGTCTATTTCTGGCCTCCTCTAGTTTCCCGCCTGGCTGACGTCAGCAGAAAGTTATTTTCATGAATGGAGGGGGCGGTCACGAGGAATTGGTGACGTGAGTGCTTGCGGAAGCAGAGAGTGGAATGTTGATACATTGTTGTTGTTTTGTAGTTAATTTAGTACTGGGATACATTTCGGTTCGATTGAGGCACACTTTTCCCGGCTGCTACAAGACACGCGAACCTGTTACTATAGGATACTTCTAAACATTTGCGCATTCCCGACAGAAATCCCGTGTTCAAAAGGTAAGGTGTGCGGGCATTTTCGGAGATGTTTTGAAATTCCTATCGAAATTGCTGATGTTCTCATGCTGACGGATCTGCGCATGTAGCCTACGGTGAAATAGGCTAGATAGATAGTGTTAGGTTATGTTAACCAAGGCCATTGTATTTCCGTTTTCTTTAGGTCTTTGACAGTGTGTCGCCAGGTAAACTACTAAAATGATTAAAGGAGAACACATTTTAGTAAATAAATGGGTTCCGAAAAGGAGGACAATATGGACACGTGTTGTAGAGCAACGCTAATGTTAACGTTACTGGATGGATTGGTGACAGAAAGTTTCTTCTGCTAGTCCTAAATCTTTTTCACTGAAAATGGTAAGATCTAAGATCTTTGTCAGAAGATCGAAATAAATGGAAGGCGCGACTTAAACAGTATTTTGAGGTTGTAATTGATTAGGCCTAGCGTAAAGGCAGTCCCGACTTTCGCATTTAATTAGCCTATAATCTGAGTGAAACTGTCAGATAAACACTGACTAAAATGCCTCTTTATTTTATTTACCTAACCAGCTTGACTTCTTATGTATACTCGACCATATAGACTATTGCCCATCAGTCTTTAATATTACGACATAAGGACACAACACGTGGTCAGCTTTTTAGAATACTGGGACAAAGGGCACGATGTGTGAGTAGACCACCAGGAAGAAAGCTGTTTGACTGCTCAGCAAAAAAGAAAATGTTTACGCTTAAAGCTGTGTGCGATCGCTTGCTTGTATCTTTAGGCTATTACTTTAGAGGTAATGTTAGCCTGTTATGCGACCTATCTGTCCCAATATAATTTACCTAACACTAGAGAAGTGACGTTATGTCAGCCACCCATCCAGCCCTAAACATCCTGAAAGGCGCGGAATGTCGAGACTTTTGCGCTAGGAATGCCAAATACCTTGGAAGAGGGACAATTAGACAGGAAGTCTGGGGTTAGGCTATATTTTAGTGGATATTTTGCCATCAAACATACAGTCGCTACGGGAATGGTTACATAAACAAACTTGCTTGTTCTTCCTCATAATGAATGGTGCACTGTCTTTCCTGAGTTCCTAAAAGGGAAGTTGACCATCAACTTTCTTGCAAAATAGCCCATTTTGCCATGTCTGATGTATAATAATGAAATGTATGTTATGCTATTGCTGCAGACTGTGTGATATTAACTCAAGCAATTTTCTTCTTGGTCGAGTCGTTATTTAAACACTGCATGATTTTTGACCACTTTGGTCTGGTGCAGTTGTAGTTGTCCTATTTCTGTGCTACGCCCTCATAGGAAAGGTGAGTCATAACTGGGTAATGTGATTCATTTCCACTGTGGATGATAAAAGGGTTGTCAGTCGGCTTACAGTTGCAAAATGTTTTGGATCCTTTATCTGGCATTGCCAGGATTTTGGCAGAGAGACAAAATGAGGTGATCTTAATTAAACATTTTAACTCTAGAGAAAGAAGACTGAAGAAAAAGGCTACAAATTCGCTTGCATAGCTTTACTGTACTTTCAATAGATATGTTGAATTGTTCTAACACTTATTGCCCATGATGGAAAAACTGTATCACTGGATATTGAACTCAAGCTACCATAGTCCGAGAGAGCAACTGCTGCCATATTATAAATATTATAAATATCACTTGGACAGATTTTGATTAGGTGTTGAGTTTGACATTAAATTCTGATCAGTCCTATTTAAACACAATATTTGATGTTTCTACAACTTTATTATGGCTGTATTATATATTAATAGCCAATCATGATTGGAGTAAAGTTACTGAGCATTCACTCCTTGTCACATTACAAAGTGATGCACAGGTGATGAGGCTACATGTTCTGGGGGGTACATTTTGCCATATGGGTGGAAAAACTTTTTCTTATAAGGGCACTTGTAGATTCATAATTCAAGCCCATTATGACATTAAGATAATGTAGCTGTGACTTTAGGACCAAATGAGCAGGGAATGGATTGGACTGCTCGGCGACCATGTAGAGTATCCCAACCAAAGTCTGCACAAGGCATATTAGGAAATCCATCTCCCTCTGCGAGCCTAAGACCCGTGAAACCCTACCCACTTGCTGTGCTGGCATGTCAGCCAATCTGAGATAGCAAGCCTAGAAAAAGCCTGTTGCTGGGGCTGACATTTGTCTTTGAGCCCCTTGGCCCTTTCTCTTGCTTGAAAGAGATTAGAGCTGTTCTCCCTTTGACTCTTGGTTTCTGCTTTAGTCTTTGGGTCAGATGAGGTCTTTCTGTATGTACTTGACCTTTGTCTTCAGCTTGATTTATGTGGAAAATCCTGGAGGAGGCCTTCAAACAACTTCTCTTTTTTTTTCTTTTGCAAGTGCACGTACTTACTGTACATGGTCTTGTGAAACTGCATCTGAAGGGTGCAACAGCAAGGGTGACTCACCAATGTGGATAAAGTCTCTGTGCTGATGGTGGTGACCTCCTACTCATTGCATCTTGTGTGTTCGCTCCATAGCTCCAATTAGAAACATGGGGGGAGGGTGGGTGCCTGTGCTGCTTTGTCATGAGACTCACACGTGGGCCACAGACTGCTGGGGGCTGGCAGAGGTGGACCCACTCGTCTAGCCTTTCTAAAGACTGTACCAATAGATTGTTGGTGCTTCTGTTACTGGATTCGATGTTATGAAGCTACTTTGTTTTTCTGAAATGGAGTAAATCATACTTGAGTTCGTAATGAGAGAATGATAGTGAAAGCTTACCACAACAGCACAATACCTAGAAGATGCCAGTGTTGTAAAAGTTGAGGTTAGATCTGCACATCTGGGAGAACGCTGTAGTTGCACTCAGAGTGCTGCTTGTGGTTTTAGAGGGAGAGCTTTGAAAGTGAATGATTTGGGGGTGGCGGGCAAGTTCATGACTCAAAGTGAAACTCTACGGGAAATTCCATTCCCATTGATGTCCACACAACCACTTTCAAATTGACAGTTGATTTTAAATTTGATCACTACCTCTGTTCAAGATCAAATGGTGTAGTACAGACTATAAATTCTTCTGCATAGCAAGAGTTAGGCTTTGATAAAACCGTATTGAAGGTTGTGAATTGGGTGAGAACTTTATTTTGTGAGGTCTTGCATTTGGAACCAAGCTTGTGGATGCCAGCCTCCTCTCTACCACACAGTAATATTCCACAGTGGAGACTGTACACATAGTGTAATTGCCATTAACCTGGCTCTCCTGAAGCACGGGCCCCAGACGCATCTATGAGGAGTGCCCAGCCCTATTACTGCTGCACTTGACCAATTCCTGGATTGGAGAACGATGGCCTCGCCACACTGTAGTCAGGGGTGTGGACTAGCCCAGCTGTCTGGGGGGAACAGTCTGTTTGAGTGATTCTTGTGCTTAGACATATACTGAGTGGATCAACAGGCAACCACACCAGTTTTCACTTGTCACACAAAGAAAAGTGTCGACTAGAGCTCGACTAGAGAGTGACATCTCCTTGTGAACTGGGCTGAATAACAGACCCTTTAACAGACCCTTACTATTGTACTAAGTGTGTGAGTTCATTTGGGGCCACCTTGATTATACTTAGTACATACTTAGGGTTGCAAAGGGGTGGAAAATTTCCGGTAAATTTCTGGAAACTTTCCGGAAACTTTCCATGGAAACTTTAGCTTGGGAATTTTAGAAATATTCAAAAATGGAAATTTGTGGAATTTATGTGAATTTATGTGAATTAACTTGAAATTTTGGATGATTTTAAGAAACATAGACCATTTATGTGAATTTATGTGAATTAACTTGAAATTTTGGATGATTTTAAGAAACATAGACCATATGACTCATATACCAACAACATATTTTGTCATAAGAAGACATCTTTGCAAAAAAGATACAATTAAAATAAAAATATAGCATTTTTCTGTTAAATAAGAAAAATATGTAGATTGTAAACTGAACAAATGGAAAGGGCTATCAAAACATTTAAATGATGTATGAAATCAGGTGTGGTTATGTTAAAGAAACAGAACATTTTGTGCTATCTAGCACCATGATAAGCTAACTTCTTTAATACAAAGGTGCTAGCTAGCTTTAACATATCTGCCTTACCAGTGAGCTAGCAATCTATATTTTGATTGGGCTAGCTAAAATCTAACATTTTAGAACAAATATCATCTAAGTTTTATGTGTAGCCTCACGTGTCTGTATCAGTGACCTGTATGTGGCTCATAAAGGTTGCTTTAGCAGTCCATAATTCTAGAAATCATTGAGATGTGATAGGAGGATGCACAATGCGTATAGGAGGTGCGGCCTCAATAGCCCTGCATTAAGAAATGTGTTATGCCCCTGTGATGGAAGAATAGTAAATTATTGGCTACTCAACTTTATGCATATCACATCTCATAGTTTTAGCCAAGACTGCAAAAATATTATTTTCTACCAACTATCTTTATGTCCCTGACTTTTAGTTGAGATAATTTCCAGTTTTTTCCAATTAATTCCCGTTAATTCCCATAAATTCCCGTTAATTCCCATGGAAAGTTTCCAACTTTGAAAATTTCCCTATACAACCCTATACATACTACTAACCCACACATGGCATGTGGGATTAAACTCAGGCTGACTTAAATTCACTAAGATTAAGTACATTTCGTTTTACTTTCTGATGGATTAGGTTTACCTGGTTTGTACATTTTAAAACACTTGAGGATCTATTGCTTCAAGAGTGGGCGATAGATTTCCTATTGTACACACTAAATGGGTTTGTCTTTGTTTTCTGCATACTTGACATTCCTTTGAATCCCTACCTCCCTAATTGGAAAGTAGCTTTGCAAAGCTATCGACATCTCCACTTCCATTTAAAAAAAAATGTTCCGGCGGTCACGCCAGCCATTCCCAAGGTTTGCCGAACTTTTCCTTCCGCCCCACGAAACAGTGGGATTTTCCAGGAAACGTCAGTACAAGAGGGTGTGATTCCCTGCCGCTTGTCCTCCTTACCAGTAAACACCATGACTCATGGCTCAGCTATGCTCTCCATTTCCTTTACATAATATCCCACCAAATATGCTGTGCTATGGAACGGGTGGAGAGGCCTCTCTCTATTTTGTTTCTCTCTCTCTCTCTCTCTCTCTCTTCTGTTCCTACTCCTGCTCTATCCGCCTGTGGTTGAAGGAAAAATGAAGCTGAGAATTCCAAGTTGGGGTTCTCCATATCTGTGAGACAGGACTGTCACAGCTGTGTGTGAAGTGGAGCAAGGAGTCTGCACTCTGCTGAACCCGCACTCCAAAACAGAGAGAGGGAGAAAAAGCGTAAGAGACGTGGGGAAAACAAACAGCCGGGAAAAGCCAACACTCCATTCATCACAGGAACATAAGCAGACGGTCCTTTGAAGTGCTTGTTTACTTTAACTCAAGGTCTTGCTTCAGTGCGCTACCTTCTCATGAAGGAAACCCGGTATTTTCTTTCTCTCTCCCTCTTTTCTTTTGTGAATTTGAGCAGCTGCACGAATGAGAAAACAAGTCGGAATCACATTTCACTCAGCATCTTTGGCCTCAAATTCCATCGTTGGGGCGGGACCTTTCTCAGACAGCAGAATTGGAGGTGAATGTAGCCAGCATGCCATCAATACCATAGTCTGAGCTCACAGAGGATTTTACAGCAGTGCTAGCAAAGGGAGACCTACAAAATAAGCTTTCCTATTAGAGAGAAAATGAGGTTTATTGTTAATGTCGATGGTTTTCCATGTATCCGTGTTAAACAATAGTTGTTTCCAAGAAGTCTAAGAGTGAACGTCTTTGCATAAGACTATTAACTTGACTCATCCATTTCAAGCACCGTGCCAAGCCCTTTTGTAATTAAGTGACAGACTGTGTCACTGTCAGTTTGCCAGCATGCTCGTGATCTGTAAGTCAAATCACTTGTTGACAGAGGTGTCAGTCAAATGTGGAACAAGTCAGCAATACATCGTTACAGTTTTTTTTTGTTTGCTTTTTTCTAGGTATTGCTGGACATTTACTTTCCAAGTTTAAATACTGCAGTGTTGTTATGCCTATTATAAAACAGCCCAAAAGCATGATGAGATGAGCAGGTGTGTATGGACAGTACGCTTAAGCAAGAGGCAGTGTGTTGGTTGCTCAGATTATTGCAATAGTCTGGGCTTCTTTTTTAGTCTGTCCCTCGCACTTGTGAGCTCCAACATCATGACTAACACCCCCATGACACGCATTATGTGGTTTGACTATCATTTGACTAAAAAAAAAAGTCCTCTGCCCTTTTTCTTTCTCCTCTTCCTCTTTTTCCGCTTGGACCACTCTTTCACTTTGCTTTGCACTCTCTTAACAAGCATGCTTTCGTTTTGTGGTGGGTGAACACTTTGTTTGAAATTTCAACCGATTGGTGCCGACTTCTGAATTTCTGTTTATTGATTTGGTTTGTCAAATTTAAACGTGGAGACTGGGGCATAAAGAAGAGGGCCTTCAGAAATGGGCCTACCGCACCCAAACGTTTTATTGAATGTCAATACCAGGCAACACGAGAGCGGCCTCCTTGTTCTCTCATTGTGGGCAAACAGTGGCAGGTCAACGTAGCATCACTTTTACAGTTGTGTGGTGTTCACTTTATTACCTGTCCCCCCTTGGAATTCTTGCTTTGATTTCTACTCATATCTGCTGTGTTTAGACAACCAGGGCCTGTGAATTCCAGGCAAAGAAAGAACAGGAGTCTTGGCAATGGGTTTACTGCCCTCACCCACCCCTGGTGCCAACACTGAGGACATTATGTTGTTGGAATTATGTATGCAGGTCTCCCAGTGGAAAGTGGGGCCCCTTTCTCTCTTTTTTTGTGTGTGTGTTTGTGTGAGAGAGAGAGGAATGTGGTTTAGTTATGCACATTCCACATACCTCTCTAGTGTTGTTGACTTCATGACATGTTTTTGTCTCTTTCTCTGCTGTTTTGAGCCTGAGCTAGTGTACAACACCATTGAAAGGTGTGTTCAGACCGCCAGGCCACATTGATGAGCGGCTATATGCTCCCTTGTTACGTGTAAACGAGTACATCCTCACACAGCTTCATGCATTGATTTGTCTTATCGATTTCTAAGTAAACTTAATTGACCACACACAATGACAAGAGCATTTGTGAATGGACAGATTCCAGCCGCATGTTTTCACCAAGCTATGGTTGTTGTTGTTCTGGGAGGCAGTCAGGGAGTGGGTATGGGGGAGGGGCAGATGAGGGAACAAACCTGAGTCCTTGAATGTAATGTATTAATGCCCTTCCTCCAGGAGTGGGCGAAGAAGGGCTAGTTCCCTACAGTACCCACATCAGGAGTAGCTAGTGCTGATGTGCTGGAAAAAAAGAGCACATGGGAAAGGAATTTTGAAGGAAATGTGTGGTGCTGCTGGTGGAAGAGGTGGAGGGCGAGCCAAGCAGAGAGACTGTTGGCCCCCCTCCACATACGCAAAAGGGAAGGCCTTTTCCTCCGGATTCTGTGCATCTGAGACCCTCCCTGAAAGGGCGGTCTGGGTCTCTCCCCACCGACACAGCCCCACTGAAATGCCTCGGTCCCAGCCAAGTGGCCCTCGAGGAATGTCGTTTCCCTTCCGTATGCACTGGCCCTGCGTTGTGCGTCACAAAGATGCAGTGTGTTACCCCTAGGGGCCACACGGTTTTCCCATGTTTGGGCTTTGAACATACTTTTGAGCCTTAACATAAGATCCCCAAAACATTTATCAACACACGTACTGGGACACGTTACATGAGGAGAATCTTTCATCAGTTTGCTGAATGTAATCAAACTGTTGGTTTAAACTGGTGTCCGCTTGGAAAACAGAATCATGGTGTATTTGCAATTCTCAATGGGGTTTCCCTTTTCTGCCTTTGGTGATGTGAAAAGGCCTAAATGAATCCCACATTGAGGAAGGAGAGCCAGTGTTGGCGGCCATGGCATGAATCACCACCCAATATGATTCTCTTCTGTTTGGTTTGGTATTTGGGTGTCCTATGGGCTCTGCCATTTGAGGATGCTCATCAGTCCAGTCATGACAAAACCGTTACCAACCCTTGCTGCACCTCCGGTGTGGTTAGCAAAAGTCAAACCACAAGAGAGACAGTAAACTTCTAGCGGTGAGTGAGCACAGACTTGTTCAGGGTCTGGCCAAAGCAGCAAGCACTAGGTGAACGGTTTTGACCACGTCACTAATACCTCTCCGTAATTTGCTAAGATGTCTGAAGTAAGGGCTGATTATAATTTTGATCCCCCCTCCCTCTGTGTAGTTTCCTTGTTCTTACCCCTGGTTTTACCACAGTCTATTTTAATCTTGTGGAGTCATTGTGTATAAATAGAACGGGGAGAACAGAGAACTGTTGCATAGCGCAGACTTAACTACGAAACAATTCTGGTGTGCCAGTCGGAGAAAGTGTGGATTATGACGGAGGCAGTAGTGTTTTGCTTCCTAATCAGGTATCACTTATCGCATTTCCACATAAATTGTGTCGTTGGCAGAATTTAGTGTCAGCACACTAAGCTAAATATAACCTGGAGAGTTAAATAAGGGCATAGAGAGAGCCAGGAAAGCCCAGTGTAATAGGATCCAGCCAGTCCTCAGGCCTAAACCTGATCGAGTGCATTGTCTAAATGCTAAAATACAACAGTGACTGTGTAAGGGAAACTATTTGTCTGTGATACTTGACCTTCTGGAATTTTCCACATATCTGCCACGAGACATTAAAAGTATGTATTAGCCCACAGTCTGGGTTTAGGCCTATCTAATAAGATAATCTTAGAGTTGTTTAATTAACTTGAGGTTACATGCTATGTTTGTTACGGTCACTGTTTGTTTAAACAGAAAACACCTACTTGGATAAACCGTGTCAGTTGAGGGGTAACTAAAGTTCCTTGTTCACCCAGTACTTACTAGTTCCTAAGAAAACCATGTGGGTTGAGCACAGTGCTCGATACAACATTAGCACATCTATTTAAGGTTGACGAGGACTTCATGAATACGTTCAAGTCCACTGGCATTTCTCTTTCATGTGACCATAGTCTTATCTGTTCACTGCTGTTCTCTCTGTTTCTCCCCCTCCTCTTTAAACACACACACACACACACACACACAGTGTGTTCCTCAGATCATGCCACTTGTATAGTTTCCACACCATGTGTGTGGCAAGCCCAGGATTATGAATGAAGCTTGTTTACCATTCTGGCCCCTGCCATGTGACTCCCACTCCCACACCCATTTGCGGAGCGTTGCCATGGCAGCAGCCTTGTGCAGAGTTCACGGGGGTGCTCGCTGACGCTGTCAAGCGACTCCTGAAATGGTGCCTGGGGACAGCGTGCCTTTTCACGGATGCACAGCAGGAGGCTCTCTCTTTTTGGCCAAGGCTATGGTCTCGCGACTGCCGTCTTCCCGCACTATACAGACGGGCCTCTCCAAAAAAATGCAAAAATAGCCAGCGGGTCTGAAGAGCTAAGCAGAGAGATCAGACAAAGCCCCGTGGCGAGACTGACCCGTTTCTGTTATTGCTTTCTCACAACGGTCTAGTGAACTACTTTGAGAGAGTGCTCCCTCAGCAAGTAAACAAGGGCGGCCCTTGTCTAGTCTGCAGTTTCTGGGCTTTGGCTGACCTCTGGTGGTTATCATGCTGAAGTACTAGCTGTAGAATTTGGGGTTCTAAACGTGGAGTTGTTAACCTGAAAAAGTCAAGTTTGCGAAGGCCAGTTGAAATTGAATGCTACAAGAGTGTTGTTAGATTCTTAGATTATTGTGTTTTAGATGTTGCTAATGTGTCTTGTTGAAGCTTTGACCCATGCTTTTAACCCATGCTTCTCTTTTTGCCCTCCTTACAGTCTGCATTTTTGGAGGACTCGGGTCAGTTGTGTTTATGCAGGGCATGACGACTAATTTTAAAGCCAGCAAAGCTTTAAAGGTAAGTTGCTGTTCGGGGCATGAGCATTCTTTTTTTGTAATGCTACATATTGTTGGTATTTTTCTTAAAGTAAAATATGTGAATTTGTTACATATTTTATTTTCTTTCTTTGTTCTCTTTCTCCCCCCCCCCCCCTCCTCCAAATCAAACTGTTTCTTTACGTGTTGTAGGTAAAGAAGGAGGTGGGTGAGAATGCGCCGGTGCTCAGTGACGACGAGCTGGTGGCCATGTCGGTGCGGGAGCTCAACCAGCACCTCCGCGGGTTGACCAAGGAGGATGTGGTGCGGCTGAAGCAGCGGCGGCGCACGCTCAAGAACCGGGGCTACGCGGCCAGCTGCCGCATCAAGCGCGTCACCCAGAAGGAGGAGTTGGAACGTCAGAAGCAGGAGCTGCAGCAGGAGGTGGACAAATTAGCGCGCGAGAACGCCAGCATGCGGCTGGAACTGGACGCGTTGCGGGCCAAATACGAGGCGCTCCAGTGTTTTGCGCGGAGCGTCACCCGTGCAGGAGTGACTGCGGCCACCGGGGGTGGGGGCAAGATGCCCGGAGCAGGCATGGGCGCGGCTGCTGCCACCAGCGTCATCACAATCGTCAAGTCCACCAACAACCATGGCAGCCCTCCGCCCGCTACTCCGTTCTCAGCTCCTTCCTAGTGGCCAGACCGTGGGGTGGGGTTGGGTAAGTGGAGGACACGTGTGCGGTCAGACGGCCTTTTTTTTGTTTCACTTTGTCTGACCTCCTCACCCCAAATGACTCACCTGTGGCTCAGACCTGACCCTCCACTATACTGAAAGGTAGCTCAGTAACCGGATTGTGGGGGTGGGGTGCTGTGGCCATGGCTCTGTGTAATTTATCTTTAGATTGTGTGTCTTTCCCTCCCTCGCTCTTTCTCTCGTCCTCTCTCTGAAAGAAGTGTTTCTCTACTTCATCTGTGCACTGTGCTATGAACCGCTAGCCTCTTCAGGTTTCCAGCACCGGCAGGGCACACGAGTCCCTAGAGGCGACCCAACCCCTCAAGACTTAGCAGAGTTGAACACTGATCCAAGTGTGAGTGAGTACTTGAGACCCTTAGAACCTACCATGGCAGTGCTAGACGACAGCTCTGATGTTTGTTTTTATTTGCATGTTCACCAGAGAGTAAACTAATATATTTGACATAGTTTCATATAATATATTCTGTGTTTATAGTTTAAACCATTTTGAGTTTTTTTTTTCTTTTTTCTTGGAAATCCTAATGGGATGACTCTGTGACTTGTAGCACAGACGCTCCTGAGACTTCCTGAGAGTCTTTGTGTTCTCAGGATTCAATATCTTGTGAAAGTACCTTAAGTCATTTCTGAAGTCTTCAATGTCTACAGTGTATGGCCAGTAAATCCAACCCAAAAGACCAAGGACAGTTTTTTGTCATATAGAAGAAGCACAAGCTGTTTAGAGTAAGACTCTCTATAGAGTTATTTTACACGAGTATGACTCGACATCCAATTGCCTAACATAAAATGCTAAAAATATCCTTTCAGACTGTAAACACCAAGCACCTGTGGCAGATGCTTAGATGGCACTTATCATTACTGTTAAATTGCAGTACTAAAAGTATGGAAGCACTTCACTTGAAAAGCAGAAAATAAACATCATACCTTAGAAACAGTATACCGTTTTTTTAACACTATTTTTTTTGTTGTAAATTTCACGTAGTCAGATGAGACAATTGCCAGGCACATTTTTCTATAGACTAGTTATCTTAAAAAGATAAGCACTTAATTTTCTCTCTATTCATTTATTCCCTCCAAACTGTTTCAATCAATGCCATATGTCATGGTAGGTAATCCATATTGGATAAAGCGATGAGGGGAGCTCTTTTGATAAAGCAATGCAATTTCAAATCAAGACCTGTATATTACAGACTTTAAACTGTTGCCTCAGTATACTTAACTTGTTTGTACATGGCAAGATGCAAAATAGCTCCCAGCTGCAACTGTTTCCACCTCACACAGAGAATTCCGTCCAATCAGAAAGCATTCCTATTGCTAGGTCATCACCAAGTGCTTCTGCCGGTGTTGGATACCCTCAAACAATACCATGTGTGTATGTAGAGAACTGATTTTGATACCTATGACAGACTTGGGTAAGGACAATCCTGACATGGAAACCAGATGCACAGATTCTTTTTTCCCCCCTCAATAATATTGGCTACTGGGAAGTCAACCTTGGCTCCAAGGTAGCTGACCTACTTTGACTTCAAAGCTAAAATTGCAATATCAAATCCAAATGTAGGTCAGTCCCACTCTGTAAATGGAGAGGCCAAAAGTGCCCCCCCCCCCCCCCCCATAGGAATTCAGTCCAGTCTGGGAGAACTGAATGGATGCTTCTTTCAAAGTCAAGTCTCAGTTGGGACTAAGCTTTAATGTCTGTGTAGAGAAGTGGCTTTCTTAGCCTTTTAACTGCAAAAAAATCCTCACAATTGGCCTTATTATCATCTTGTCATCTCATTCCATGTCATTCGACCTGTGCACGCCTCTGTTTTCTACTTCCTTTTAGTTTAAATGCATGGTCATCATGCATTGTGCAATCGTTATCTCTTTCTATCAGAATTTGTTCCAGAGGAGATGACTCGGGTTGGGTTTCTCTCTTACCCAAGTGGCCATGACTGTTCCGGTTCCCTCTGGAAAGACGTTTTTTTTTTTCTCTGTGCTGTAGAGAGCACCAGAGGGAACTTTGCTGCTGAGTGGTTCTCTATTGCCTGCTGGGACTCACCGCCATGCTCTTACCATACTCATTTTATATTCCCATGTGATGTTTGTTTTGTATGTGTGGTCTGTAATGTCAAATGTCATTTAGATTTATTCGTTTATTTTTCTTTGGTTTATTTTGTTTATATATATATATATATATATATATATATATATGAAATGCTATGGGGAGTGGTGTACGTCCTTGTAATCCTTGTCTCCATCGTTTCATTATTCATCTGACTTATCTCAGCAGTTTAGCGCTGTCCCCAGTGGAATATAGTATGCGTATTCTGCAGAGTGTTTGAACTGCATTTTAGCCATTCAATCGGATGAGCGCGATGGCTGTTCCCCCTCCCGTGCGCGCTACTCAAACTTCCAGTGTTTACAGTGAGCAGAGCCACATGGCCTCTGGAGTAAATGCTTCTCTAGTTTTGGAACGGACTCTCGGTCAGCTCTTCTGTTGTCAGTATTTAGCACTATACTCCTCTGAGCTTTGTCGTGGTGGAGGCATTATTAGAGAGGAGAGGACCAGGAGCTGTCCGTAGTTCCTCTTTACTCCAGTTCTCCGAGTACAGAAAGCTTTGTCGGAGAGAGGCTCCAGAGGACTGGTTGTTGTCATGCATTGATGAGGTTGCAGTAACTGCCAGCTGACATTTCAGACTCTGTTTGCCGAGTCTGACCTTCAGCTGGTGTCGTGAGTCCTTGTTCATACATTAGATTGGTGTTTTCCTACGATATGAAATCACAGTCGGCATGTGATCCAGTCTGGAACACGTGCCAAATCATGACCTCGCCTGTGAGATTGACTCATTCTTTCTGTGACCAACAACAGTGCTTTTAATCATGTGTTCCTTTTAACTAGAGAACACCATAAATTAGACATAGGAACACATGCTGTTGGACTTCCAAGAATGAAATAAAACATTCCATACAGATTATATATTCCATAACATGGAATGTTTTATGTCATTTACAAAAACCCTCAAACTTTACTGCCACCTGCTGGTTGTATTACATAATGCTGTGAACCAGTGGTTTGACGTCATCGTGCTCAAGAAAACCCACTGTATTTTCACTTTTCCTTTTCTTCCTTTTTTCAATCTCACTTCAGCTCCCACCAAAGCCATATGCTCTCTTATATCTGCGCCCTTTGCCCTGTCGACACTGACAATGTGAACAAGCTTTCTAAGATAGACAAATGACAGACTGTAACCCTACCATTAGATTTCCTAGGCATCCATGCTCAGCTCAGATCCAAGACCTATAGTGCTTTCACCTAACAGGATATTAGCCCAGTCTTCTGTCCTTGCCTTACGCCAGTGGCAGAAGCACAGAAAGTGGCTTCTTATTGATCCGAATAATGAGAAGGGGCACCAGCTGTGAATGCAGAATTATTTTATTGTATTGTATTGTTTGATTTTCTATGGAGTGGAGCAGTGTAACACCGCTCCACTGGATAAAATGTGTTTGTGTCAGTTTGTGTTTTTAATTGACTGCATTGAAACATTCAATCTCTTCTCATGCCTGCTTTCTGACAACACGGATAGCAAAAGATTCTATGGAAATGATGGGGATACTCTTTGGTCTTTGTGTTTAATGTATGCTGTATGTGATCACCTTGGCCGAATAGTTTAAATTATTCTATATTTTACACGTGAGAATATTCTATCTATCTGTCAAAAAGTATATGTTCTACACATGCTGTCAGTCTTTAAAGCTATGTACCATGAACGCACATAGGAATTTTTAACCCATGTCTGAATACATTTGCCTATGAAATCATAGAGAAGCTCCATGACGTATAAAGTATGCTGCTCCAAATTATTACTTTGTATACATTAAAGATTACATTTGAACTGCAATGTGGGGGATGTTTTATAATTTAAAGTAGTGCCTATAAGCATTGAGTTTGTGATTGTTCTAGTACTGTATAAATGGGACATTATGGTTGTGCACTAAAAACTAAACTTCATTTTAATGGACAACCAAAATAATTAATGTAGTTTTAGATAGCCATCAGAAGGTATCATTGTTTTCATCTGATTTATTTTTAATAACTGTAAATACAGACGAGGCAGCAAAACTTTGGTCAACTTCTTGTGATTTACTTCATTAATCTGTGTGTCTTTTATTTGAACTTTATTTATTTTTGTTGATTTTTTTTGTTTGTTTTATTTCCAAACTCTAAATTATTTTATTTACATCAATTTAGATAGTTTGTCAAACTTCCCTCATGTCCAAATGAAATCAATCTCTTGCCCATTCTGGCTGAATAGAAAGGCAGTAAATTATTCCTGTAAATAATCTGCTGTGTCTGTTTTGTACTTTGAAATAAAGCTTTTTTCTTTCTCATTTAAACCTGTTGCAGTTATACATTGGTACACTGGAACAAAGGAGCACACATTCACACACTGATTTGCACAGATTTATTTTAGCATTAAATTCAAGTGCAACTTCATAAAAAAACTGCATTTAGGCAGAGATGAACAGACACGCATAAGTGGTTAGTTTCAGGATAGTTTTCAGTTGCAGATGCAGTCAGTGATGGTGGTTGATGGTGGTTGATGATTTCCTATAGAGGCTTTTGTCTTCAGAAGTTGTCTTCCTAATATCTTAGTGTATCCGACCCAAGGACCAAACCAAGCATACCAGAGGTAGATAGCCCCATTCTTCAGAGCTTCCTGAGTAATTCTACCCAATTAGGAGGGAAAGGCTGAAACCACTTTCCACCTTCCATAATATGGGCTGCATAGAACAGTGTCCTTTAAAAAGGGAAAGCTAGTGGATTATGTGGAGACTGAATTGATGTCATAAAAAGTGTTTATTTACAAACTGCTAAGTCATGTCTTTAGAGAAGCAAGATGTTTTCACAATCAATGATAAGGTAACTGTACACAGATCACTACTATGCCATATTCCTATGACGTTTCACCTCATCTATAAGGCATACATATTGGCACAACTTGTCTACAGAAAACCCAGTGGAAGTGAACAGCCATTGTTACCCATATCCCATTCTGTGATCAAACATGATGAAGCCCTTTTCCCTGACTCAACACAAACCTAGGATTATATTAACACCACATTCAAATAGCTCCCATTTATTAGTAGGCTGAATACGCTGGGTAGCAGAAACACTTCGGTCTTGAATTAGCAATGATAAATATGGCTTACATGAAACACAAGCTAATGAAATCCAGGTTGTGCATTTCCAGAACAAAAAAAACAAAAACAAAACAAAAACATGACAAGGTGTTGTTACTTAACTATACAACCTAAACTGTGACAAAAGCATAAAAGCAAATTATTTCATTAATGTGCATGTTTAATTAATTAAGAAATTAATAAATAAACCAATCAATTAATTAATTAATTAATTAATTAATTAATTAATTAAAGCCTCTATGTGTAGGATTTATCTTCTATTTATCTTTGTCTTTTATTAAAAATATATTTTTTTATTTTAAAAATATAATGTAAAACGATGGTAATTACCTCCATGAATAAATTGTACTGTTCCGGTAAACTTGGTAATTTCCATTTATATATAGATATGGCTGGGGACCAAAGAAGAATATCCATTTTGCGACGCCATTTTCAAAAGTACGGGTTCTTGTAGGGGAGAGCAGTATCGTATATTCAGCTCCGCCTTTCGTGTTTCCGCTCAGAGACTGAGTAGCAGAAACTGAGATAAGAGCGAGCGAGCGAGCGTTCGGCCTCCGTAGCAAGAAATTAGGATTGTGGGAAGGGGAGGGCTAATACATTTTATTCAAACGTATGCAGTATACCACTTTGCCGATAGATGGGGAATTCTGATACGATCCTACACATAGAGGCTTTAATTAATTAATTAATTTTTACACACACATGCAGACATACAAACACACATTCACACGCACAAGCAAATTGTGTACTGAGGCATCAGGCATTCACAACAATGGATCCTGCAACACATTTAAAAGCATCCAAATAACCTAGAATAAGACATATTGTACATCAATGGTCTTTTAAGAAGCACACACACACAAACACATCACAAGCTTCTGATTTGAATACACATCAAGTCATGCTGGGAAATTTAATGAGAGTTGCGGAGTACCCCCCCACCCCACCCCTTCATCCAGCCCTCCAGAATCGGTGTGCTTATCTCTGCCTGTTTGAGTCGCGCTTAACAGTACAAAGGGCTTTTGAAAAGGCCCCAGTTGCCATTTTGAAGAGGCTCTTTCCGAAGCCAGCGTGAGTCGGAGAGACTGGCGGCAGGGGCCGGCCGGACTTGCTGGAGCAGCTCGCCGCTCCGCGTGCCAGTTCCAGCCGACGGGCCCCATTAGCAGTGCCGACGGGCCCCTCCCCCCGCGCACATCTCCCAGCTATCAGTGCTGGGTGTCCATCAGCCGCCACTCGCACAAACAGATGGCCCATCAGGCACTAAAGCGCACACTCCGCTGCACGTCCACTTCACCCGTGCCCAGGCGGCCGAGCAGTGAATGGATTGGATGGACGGATGGATGAATGGATGGAGAAAGACAGAAGGAAGGTGAGAAAAGAAGCATGGCAGGCTTTTTTTTTTGTTCCAAGCCATTCTGTCCTGCTCGCTTCACGCCTGCCAGATATCTGACGATTGGCCCATCACCATGTCATGCAGCTACCAGGTGCTGCAGTGTCTCATTCTTGTGCAAATATCTTTAGAATCTCTTATCAAACCACCACAACCAATATTTTCAGTGGTGTGGTGCGTACAGTCAATTAAAAGAAAGCCTGGGTAGGCGTTTGGGCTTGGGGGCATTTTTTAAAGATTCTGAAGACAGTGTTCAACTCATCCCAGATGGTGGGTGTGAGCACACAGGAAACCCCCAAAGCT
>JAGFZM010001218.1:173824-212429 GCA_017657215.1 Limnothrissa miodon
ACTCATCCCAGATGGTGGGTGTGAGCACACAGGAAACCCCCAAAGCTTCCCGACAGGTAACTGGCTCATTAGAACTCGTCGTCAGATGCGATGAGCATAATTTTGTCTGCCTTTCTGGCACTTTTGGCGCTGCTGGCCCCAGGCTTGCCATTCTGGCTGGGCTGAACCACCTCCTGGGTGGACTGCTGGGTGTACTGCTGGTAGGCTGGGGAGAAGTTGTGGATGGCATCCTGGACCATGTCCCCGGGGTTCATGGTCTCTTTCAAACCACTGGAGATGCTGTGCATTGGGGCCACATTATCTAAAAACAAAAAGAATCAAAAGTTCAAAAGACGAGCGAAGTAATACGTTATCAAGCAACACTTGGTATAATTCTGCAGACATGGCTGGCAACACTGTAAATAAAACTGCCTGCTCTTATTATACAGCCCTGCTGCACATACAATCAAGCAACCAGCACTGTGGGTTAATTCTCAGGGAGCAGTCATTTCAGAATGGAGAATCCACTTAAAGGGCACAGTGTACTTTTTCCCCCCCCGCAAAAGTCTCAGGTCATTCTAGGCCTAGGTCCTTCATCGACCTGTTGGCTTTCATTAGCTGGTCAGTCACAGCTGCCCAACCTGTTGGGAGAATTTCACTTATTATTCACTGCAGTATTATTTCACTTGTTACCTACAATCCCTATCAATTTCAAGGAAACCACAATTCTATTTGGCTTTAATTGACGCTCCGCAAGAAGAATGTAAATTAGCCCCCTACACTAGGAGCTCTGAGAACCTGTCTGCATGGGATCATTAGAACTTTCTCTGTTCACACTCCAATGCACTGAGTAGTCCAATGCAGACTTGTAAAACTGCTAATGGTGCTGCAGCCATTCTTCACCTGATGAAACAAAGCAACTTTCTGAGCAATGTGTCTGGGTATATTACTGTGCAACTGATTTTTTTTTGTGTTTTGTTTTGGAGACCTTTAATCATAAGTAGACAAATCCAATTAGCATCCAATTAAAATAGTTGACGCTCAAAGGCTTTTTGTATAAACACATTTAAGTTCAGGACTTTAGGGTCTCTTCATTTCCTTGCATCCATTTATGGGCTGAAAGCTATTGTTCCTCAAATTTCCTAAATGATCTTTGACCATGACCATGATTTTGGGTGTATACTCTAAAAGCTCATCTTACCAATTGTATGTGCATCTCAATTGACAAATCGTAACCATAACCTGAGGCTACTTTGAGAATAAGAACCGCTGGTGTAACTCACATAACCAGAAGAAACATGGATTATGTTACGAGCCTGACAGCACATTCGTCAATCTTTTCTTTCATTTTAGAGAAATTCATTTCTCTTACAGGCCACATGAGCATCAGGCTGTTCCTCAGAGGCCCATACCACACTTCATCTACATGCCTAAGCACAAAGTGTACCGTATTAAAAAATGTTTCTGGCCAGCACAGTCTTAATGAGTGTCTGTTCTGACTCCCTGGTCTTTCCCTGTTGGTAAGCATAATGAATCCCATAGTTCAGCCAGTTAATTTTACAACAGTGACATGTTGTGCATAAGAGCCCTTGGGCTATATTTAAAACTTAAAATTGAAAAAAAAAAAAAAGTGGTAATCTGGGTGTAATCAATCTTCAGGGAGCTTCAGGGAGCAGTTGCAGACAAAAGCAAACCAATACAAACTCAAAAGAGATGACACCCGTTTCCCATCAGCACTAGTGATGGGACGTTCGTACCGACGCTCCAAAGCTTGTTTCACTTTTTCAAAGCTAATGGGTTCGACACAGTGCGTTAAAGCTTGTATCGACCACGTGACTCATGACGTCCGAAGCTCCGGACGTCACTGACACGCTGGGAGGGGTTTTCCGGGTTTGAATCTTCGCGCTGTCCCAAGGAATAAAAAGACGCGGATGTGTTCCAGATAGGTTTGCTGGTTGCCGCGTCGGTAGTCAAGTAGCCTGATAATTTACTATCTCTAGCTGACAATGTAAACAACGCATCCATAAGAAAGCACAAGTGTGTTCCAGAAAACACCAATAAGCACATTTCCCCAATATGACACCATTTATTCCACAAGCACATTTTCCACAATGTCAATTGTATAGCACAAGTAGCCTACTTTTCCACAAAAAAACATTCAACATAGAATCTTTGAGATTTAATCTGTAGCACTATCCTTAGGCTACCATGAGTAGTAATTCTGCTTTGATATAAAACGGTTTTGTGGCTACACAGGCAACTTAGCCTGATAGCCACAAACCAGTTTCTACAATAGCATGTGTAGCTACAAAAATACCTATTGTCCCTTCTTGCTGCAATTCCTACATTTATTATGAATAACAAAGACATATATTTTATCTATTTAATACACAACGGTGAATCAGTACCGTTACATCTGTTCATTATTATTTGTCTGCAGTAATTTAGTATGACCACCAGATGTCGCCTAGTTGTCCCAATGCTTTGATGCTTTGAACCTATTTGCGATATAATCAGGAAGAAGCTTCAGAGGCGTCACAAGGCTTCATTCGCCCATCACTAATCAGCATGCAGTTCTCCTAATTTCTAAGATCTCTTAAGTCCTGACAGCTTAATCAGGACTAACATCTCACTCCTTCTGATAGCTCTTTAACCGCGTCCAAACAGCAAGCTACGGGATGTGACCAAATGTGTGCGACAAAATCAGACTGATCACTCTACTTTCTACAGGACGCGACTAGACACTACGTGACAAAGCATACATGTAACAATCTGTTGTAGTCTATGTGGGCATTAAACATTCAGCGTGGCCGTCACACAGTCACGGTGTCAAAGAAGATCCATTATCACATGTCCTCTCAGCACTATGACTAATCAAAAGACATGAAAGCAAAAAACAAAAACACCCCAACAAATGTAGAAAATGATGTTAGTGGTGTTACTATGAGGAGGAGGAGGATGACCTGAGTGAAGAACAGCCGGTTCCACTCAATCCCCTGATTTCTGGAGGAGCAGTGTGCTTCCGCTGGGATGCGACACGTCCATTTAGGTTGGGAGCGGACTGAAGCATAGCCGAGAGGAGACCTCTCACTAACCCTTTCATTGTGCTTACTTCTATACACATGTCACACCCACAAGCACAGTCAACACACACACACACACACACACACACACTCACACACACTCCTGCTCTCTGATGTGCAGACGGGAAGATTTGTCCATTTGGTTTGTTTATTACATATAAGAGGAACATGCTCAGCAACAAGAGGGAAGTTCTCCACAGATGTTTCTCTGTCTCTGATCATTTCTTTCCCCTTAGTCTCTCATCAGTCCATTAGCGATGTGCAGTGGGTAGCTAGCTGCCGCTGTGCTCGTCCCTAGTGATGACTGCCGGGAAGGGGGGGGGGGGGGGGCACCACCCCACACCCACACACACACACACACACACACCCCAGCAAACTCACACACACAGACATCTACCGGCAGATGGGCAAGCATGTGCAAACATCAGCGCGTGCACGAGGCCTAACACACACCAGTGGCCAAAGACGGGCCACACGGGCATTTCACTGATGCTTACCAACAACATTCCGGGCAAAGAATGGATTGTCCTCAGTATGGCTGGCAAACTAAATGGACATGGGCTAGCAGAGTTTGCTGTTAGTTTGTGTGTTGGTTTGTGGAAACCATGACATCTCACCCCACCCCCATACAGACCCATCTGGAAGACATTTTTTTTTTTGCAGTCAAGACAATGTTAGAATAATGTTCTCCTGTGGAATCTGTCTTGGCATGCACCCCACACCCCCCACTCACAGACACACACACACACACACACACACACACACACACACATATTTAAGCAGCCCCTCTTTCTAATATTTGAGCAGGCTCTGAAAAGTCAGCAACCTGCTGGGGCGGCCAATTAGCATTCAAAAAAGCGGAAAGCTCACAAAGATGGTACACTTCACTTCAAGTGTTTTTAAGGCGAGCAGCCGCGCTGAAATCATAATAGAAATCTAATGCAGTGTTTAACATTCAGTGTCCACCCTGACATTAGCACTGGAAATTGGCTGCAAATGGAATCTAAATTTCCGGCACACACAGGCCCGAAAAATTTTGTCAGGAGGCGAACCTTTGATCCGCGGGAGAAAGGAGGGCAAGAGAAATGAGGACAGGAGCGTTCAGTCAAACGAAATGAAAGATGAAAACACTTGACTTTGTTCTGAGAGAGGAAAAAAACAACCCTGCTGTTATACAAGCTTTAAGAAAGCAGAGACAAAACCAAGGAAAAAATCTGAGATTTGTTGTCAGCCTCTGTGTCTGAGGTGAAAGCTCACCTACAGCTCCTCAGGAAACATGGGCCAACTCTGACTGTGCATTGAGTGCTGTGTGTGTGCGTGTGTGTGCGCGTGTGGCCCTTAGGAGATACCTCCTTCTCCTCCTAGTGAGCCCTTTGGCCACGTTGGTGTTCCTTCTCACCTTCCTTCTCACCTTTCCCATTCCCACCAGCACAGTGGGAGAGATCTCCTCACACCACAGCTATGGCTCAGAGTTAGAAATACAACAAAGAGAGACCAACAAGAGAAAAAGCGCCTCAAGCCACAGGTTGAGATTACAGAGTCTATTGTGAGTCAAAGAAATACCCATAATGCAAATCGAGTAGTTTGACATTATGCAAAGTCTACTGGCAGCAGAGCGCTGCTGCTCTAATTGTGTAAACATTGGCCAGAGCCATTTACTTACCGTGGCCACTCTAATGGCTACTCTCACCTGTCCACACTCTTTTCCACACTCGAACATGGGACTGCTTAACAGTAGGAGTTCAGAAAAGTGACGCAACCTGGGCTTGAAGGGTTGCACGAGTACTTACTAATGGCGTCGGCTTCCTTCTTCTGGTAGACGCTGACGGTGAAGGCGTAGCGGAGGGCGATGGCGGCGAAAAACATCTCGATGCAGATGATGAAGTTCTGCCAGCCGGCGGCCACGGTACCAGCTCCCACCTCTAGGCCGTCAATCACCAGCGCGTTTGGGATGACGCCACAGCGCTCTAGGATGGCCAGGACCATGCCTGGGGTCACACGCAAACACACACACACACACACACACACACAGGAATGGCTCCATTATCTCCAGAATGATCTCCAGATAAATCACCCCACAGATCATTTACTACCCCCACATATAAAAGCAGATTGTGCTTGAGCAAAGTTCCTAATTCCCACATTTACTACTTTCATCTGCTTTTATTTCCGTCTTTGTGTAGTGATATGAACTGCTGTGTGTACAGGTACTGGGTATAAAAGCATCAAACCAAGACAGGTATCAGGTATGAACCTCAGTGCTCTGAATGTGTCTATAAAAGAGAATAAAAACAGGTCCACTATCAGAAACACAAATTAGGGAACTTAGAGGGGTGGTTCATCTTAAGCTGGGTTGCTACGCCAGTTGAATATTGCACACTGCACATTACTGCTACTGAACTGTTTATCACACATATTCCTAAAGTTCATCACACGTATTCTTATAGTTTCACTACAAAGCTATATTTACTGTTTCCTTAGCAACAGAAGGCGTAATGCACATCGTATTTAATGTAATACGATGTGCATTACCTGAGAAATGACAAAAGCACAGCCCACATCAAAGCTATCTGAAGAAATCAATACACTACCTCTAAATGCAGTTAAACATGACTGTGTAATACTTAGAGGCCTATAAACACTTGCTACCTTGCACCCTGCCTGAATACTGTAAATGTAAAACTATTAACTCATATTTCTACATTTTTACTTCTTATCACATTACTAACAGTGACAGAATGTGATCCTGTCTTACTATCTGAAAATCTGACCGATTTAATCCATAACAGCTTAAATGCAATGTTGATGTAAACAGTACAAAGAAAATCAAACAAGCACCTTTGTTTTTTTTTCCGTCTATTAACCTTGTTCCACCTTGTATAATAAAAGTTCCACTTATTCCCAGTCAATTCCTCTACTGTTCACTTGGACATACCTACTTTAAAGGGGTCATAGAATAATTATATAGGGTATGTAATGTTGGTCCTTAAGGTCTCTGAATAGGGTGTGTAACATTGGTTGGGCTGAAAATGGCCCGTGTGCTGTTCTATGCGCCCTAATGCAACCCTGGGAAATAGTCCTAGAATGAAACGAGAGGTTTTCTCCCTTATATGGTATGCTTATGAATATTTAGATGAGCTATGAGCTAATTGGTTGGTTTACAATGAGTGACGCTGTGAAGCGAAGAGAAAGACGCAACATGACCGATGACACTCACTAAAGTATTGATGTTGATATGGCGACATTAGGCATTGAAGCGTATGTTTGAGCCAGACTCTGAGGAAGGATCTGATGTAGTGGAGCAACCAGTGGCTCAGAGATTGGACATGACTTCTTCAGAATGGTAAATTCAACATTTACTTGAATTTTCAACACTAAGCACCACACGTTGTAATACTAGTGTAATAGCCATCACGCACTTTAGTGTTTTAGCCTACCCATAAAGTTCTATTAGGGTTAGTTTTAGCATTGTAAGCTGCATGACAGTTGTTTATTTGCACACAAACAAATGTTTTACAACGTGCACGCTCGTGCAATTTCTGTGAAGATCTCAAGTTAGCCAGAATGTTCGTAGCCGGTCTGTGTGTAGTTCATAGCTATTTGGGGCGTGACAAAGGCACAGGCCAGAGACAAATAAGGTACAGCAGCCGAGTTAATATCAACTCAGCGCTTACTTTCAATTGTTTTTCAGCGGCAGTTTCAAGTTTTGAAATTTGCACTGGAAAGAGGCGTCAATGGGACTTGGAGGTTCTCTGGATGTCCATTTGACCCACTGAAGTGTAGTTATTCAACAATGACAAGGTAAACTTGGTTTTGCATTTTATGACCCTTTAATATCTACATTTTACTGTGACTGCTTATTTAAAACCCTTCAACTGAATCATTTCAACATCTTCAAGGACAGCAGTATATTCTCACAGCTGATCCTATGGACTAGGAGCACCACTAGCATTAACTAGCACTAGCACTGTTCTGGGCCTGTTCTGGCTAAGCGCCATGCCTGATCCAGTGCTTGAGCGTGAATTAGGCCATGAGGAGGCGGCATCCTTGAGAGAGGGGCTGACCGTGAGCACAAACCTTGCCAGAAGGAGAGGAAGATGACGGATTTGATGGTGAGAAACTTGAGCACGGGCTCGTAGGGGCGCAGCAGGTCACTGGTGGCGAAGAAGAAGAGGAAGAGGGCGTAGAGCGCCAGGCTGACGGAGATGTTGTAGATGATGGTGATGTAGAGGTAGCCACCTGTCACACTGCACAGAGACAGACAGACAGACAGAGAGGCAGACGGCAGAGGAGACAGAGGGAAAGAGAGAGAGAGGGAAGTAGAGAAATAGAGAGAGAGAGAGAGAGTGAGATGGCATAAAACATTCACGTCGACCTTTTCCAGCATCCACCTTCAAAGTCTGTGGGGACGAGCGACAGGGCGAGCGTAAGCGGGCCATCAATGGCTCTCCGGCGTCCCGGTCATTTCTCAACCCTCCTGAAAGGGGACCAGGAGCGCTCGAAGCTCAGCACGCTGCAAGGCGGCACGCCACTGCCTCATCAGCGCTCACACTGAGCCCCCCCCCCCCCCCGCCCCGGGACCTACTCAGTGATCCTAAAATAGCCCGGCCGCGACCTTTACGTCTCCACTGCGCCAGCCCATAATGGAGACATGAATACAAATTTCCAGTCTGAACCTTATGAGGGAGCTCAGCATGACTATCAATGCCACTAAAGGGGAAAGCAAACAGAGGAGGATGGGCCACTGGAGTGGAGGGAGAAGAGAGGAGAGGAGAGAGAATGAGAATGGGTTCATGCTCACTTAAAGTCCCCGTCGTGGTACTTGCCAAAGGCCTGCAAGAGGATGGTGATGACGGCCATGATTGGTTTCACTACGCAGAACTGAAGGGTGGCCTGAATGACAACAGTGAAAAAAGAGAGGGGGGGAAAAAAGAGGGGGGGGGGGGGGGGTTAGTGAGGAGAATAATGATGACTGCTGGAACTGCCTGCAACCATGATGCCTCTTTCTGCACACCCCAAACACAGTTAGCACACAACAGGTATGTCGACAGGCATTTCACACCCATTGTCTCCTAATGTCGATGCAATCGTAATGCAATTGAAGGAGCAATGAGGTCTTACTAAGGTTAAGCTATTGTGGACATACAGATGAGCAACCCTAGGTCTGAAAAACTAGATCTTTCAAACAAATGGCTTAACAATGGAAATGTGATGTCATGTGAAACGTAACGGCGTTGTCAGCCTCTGCCTCCTGTCCGCAGGTAGCATCAGCTTGTAATCAAAAGCGTTCCGTTCCATTTCAGCAGGCTAGCAGAAAAAACTGCCTTGTGCCGAGCTCGAAACATTGCACAGAGGCGTCCCACCCCCAGAAAGCCAAATGTTTATCGCTTTTCCATTTCAATAAATGTTCATTTCACAGTCCGCACAAAGGCTTTGGGAAAGGCATTGCTCTCCAATCCAATTTCCATCAGTGTTGTTGTCTGTATCCCCAGACAGAGGGGAGACACTAGCGTTCTGACAGTTGAGATTATTTCACAGGGTTTACAAGGAAATGGCTTTCTCACCTGCTCTCTAGCCCATTCAATCTCCTGTGTCTTAGTGCTGCATTAATAAAAGAATCTCTATACAAAAGGCGATTCTTTCAGGAAAATCTGGACAGACAATTTCTGGGCCTGTCAGTCTGTCAAACCAACAAAATCTTGTTTTTCCTTCAAATAATCAAAATAACAGTAGAAGGAACTAAAATAAAAAAGAAAAAAGATAAACTTTCTTTGAACTTTATTCAACGTCTCATGGCATTTTATTAAAACTGTGTGTGTGTGTGTGTGTGTGTGTGTGTGTGTGTGTGTGTGTCATCCAGGAGCCTACCTGTTTGCAGAACCGTAGAAAGCCAATGGAATAACTAATTCCCACTAAACAGCAAGTGCCATACAAACAGCTGGACCTGGAAGCAAAAGAGAACATCAGCTGGGGTAATATACATTCCTTCTTTCATGTGTACCATTTGTAGCATAAAAATATTAGCTAGCTAGACATTCTAGGCACTACACACCACAGAGCCTATTTTGCATGAGGCAGATGGATCAGACAGAACACCAGTGTCTGTATGAGCGGATGCCTCCTGGTTAAAGGTTAACTATGCGCAGTGGACACTCCCACTGCTAATCAAACAAACTGGCGCAGAATGGCACTGGACAGATACAGCTTATGGAACAGGTGGGGCACTTCCTTGTGCAGCCAAGCACACTCCACATGAGCCATGATGAACCTGCCAGTAGCCAGTAGTTAGTTGGAAGTAGAAAGTAGTCAGTAGCCAGTAGCATAACCATGGTCATTAATTGGGTGGGCGTGGAGGTGAACAAGAATTTGGAGAGTTGGGATACTTACTGAATGGGCTTCCCTCGAATTTCCGCCATGATGGCACTCTCTCCCCCCAGGTACTCAAATGACAGACTCAGAAAGTTGTAAATGACAAAGGCTAGGAGAGAAAGGAGAACAACAACAAAGTCAGACCTCCCATCAGGACTGATTTACTGATGGGCACAGGCATCTGTGAGGCAGCCATGAGTTCTGAGAGAGCAGTACACATTGCAGTTGCCTCTGAGAAGAAGGCACAACCCTGCTGCAGTAATGCCAATCAGGGTTCATTATGCTCGGCACCCTGGGGTTATCCACCTAAGTCCCTCCGCGCTATTTTTGGGAGGGCTTAAACGAAGCTCGAGGAGAATCCACGCACGGCTTCACCGATAAAGACTCATTTCATCAACTGGTCTGCTCTTTCGCTCTCCAGATAGGATTTCTGCACCATCACTGCTCTCAGGACTCACCTACCAGTAAACCAGTAAATCACAAGGGCACATTCCCCTCAGAGCTCTTTCTTTTTTCACATTTCCAGCTCTCTCCACTTTAACAAATCCCTCTTAATCTGTTTAGTTTCGGATTCAGCTCTGGGCCTCTTCCTCTCCACTTTCCCTGCCTGTGACAGGCCAATAACGGTGGTGGGAGGCAATTCAAAGAAGCTATTTAGACACATTAGTAATGTGTTAAAAAGGGGAAGGGGAAGATGAAAAATGTATCTTTTGAATTGCACATGAATAAACAACCAACAACCATTCTCCAATGATCATGACAATGTCCAACGTCATCTCACAACTTCCCTTACAACACCTAAAAAAAACCTCACTTCCTTTTTGCTAACTGATATGCACCTAGATGGAAATTGGACACTAGGATACCTTCAGCACCTCCAGCAGGCAGAGTATCCATCTAAGCAGGTAACTTCCTGTGGACTCGGGCAGCTTTTAAAGTGTAACTAGTATCGCTAGCACTCATTTCTATGGCAATGCAGCACACTAACGAGCTCAGCCTGCCTGCCTATACTGGGACTAGGACCTTTACACAATGAAACAGACTGATGGCTACATAAACTGTGCCATGACTGCATGACATGCATGACTGCAAACTGGGACATGAGAGCAAACTGTGGCTTGGCACCTGGGCTAGGCCTCGTGTGACATTAGAGCATCAGCTAGAGCACCTGGAGGCACGAAAGAGAGGCAGATAGGAGTACTGGAGTGTCCGTTCCTTCCTTGCTCTCCCCTCGTGAGAAAGCTCTTTGGGGGAAAAAGAGGGGACAAACCGGTTGGGGCAGTTCCAGACAGCAGGGGCGTCTTGTTTTCAACTCCCTAGCCCTTCTTCCTAGCATACTCACTCACTACTCGCTCACATTGTATCCCAGACACATCTCGCTCTCTCGTCAGGGCCAGCACTCTCTGGTGTACGCACAAGTGTCTACTTCAATGCCGGCTCTTGCCCTCTCTAGGTTGACTCCAGAAACAGTTGATTAGTGAGTGGTGGTAGTAGCTCAATGGAGCTCAATGGGCTTTACCTTCATAGCAGTCCCGGATGGAGTCGAAGTAGACGTAGTACTGGTCGTTGCCGATGAAGAGGAGGCTGAGCCAGGAGTCAAAAGCGTAGATAGGCACAATGAATAGGATGCGGATGATGTAGCGCTGCTCATTGGGCGTGGTGTAGGATCTCAGGTGGGAGTAGATCTGGGAAGGGCAGGAAAAATATGCACGATGACAGAGAATGAACATGTGAGCGTGAGAAAAAGTGAGAGCGTCCTAGAGTCCCCCGATTTACCCTGAAAACCGCCAGTGATTAATTATTCATTTGCATTTGAGAAGTGGGAAATGCATTTAAAGGGAATCGACTGAAACAGAAGGATGAATACAGCATAATCTTCCCAAGACAAAGGTTCAGACTCAAACAAGAAAATCACCGGATTATAATGGGACAGAAAAACTGGCCACTCGGGGTGAAGAGGTGCCCAGATGGAGCCGACAGACCAATATTAATATGGAAATGCATGGCCAACTCAACTGTGTAAAAATGGTGTTAATCAGGTTTCTATTTAGCTACTGTATGATGGGTCTGTAGTTTATTTGATGTGCTTTTGTTTCTTCTCCTGGGGCAGATGGAACAAGGCAGCTGTCAGCTTTGCTGTGTCTCGCTCGCACAATTCGGAGGGGTCACACGAGAAGAGTCGCAACGTTTTTTTGTAATCACACCAACAATGGCGGTTATTTAAGCTACTGATTATGAATGGAGCAAACATTATTCCCAATGTACTTGAATGTAATAGCTACTGTTAATCTCTTCACAGGGTTTAGAGGAGTCCGTCTAATTTGAAAGGCATTGAGATGAATGACTTTCCTTTAGAGACAAAGTTTATAACAGACAGACGACAGCAGTGTCATGACATCCATCTCTTATATAATAACACCTTTGGCCTGACAGACCCATTTCTGTGGTGACATTATTTAGGGTACTATTTGATTTCCTGATGGATAAAACTAGGTCAGGATATGGCCTCTCCTGGTCTCCCTGCTCTTCCCAAAGCAACAAACTCCAGTGCAATGTGGTTAAATGGCCATTTGGGCTGTTATGGTTGAGGGTAGATGTGTGATCTATGTGCTGCTGTGAGGAGCTGAAGTGTGCAACTAGTTGCAGACAGATGGCCTCCATTTCGTCCGAATTACACTGCTTAGAAAACTGCCCTCCTCCAGGCTCCATAATGCTGACTGGAGTGAAGGAGCGAGAGAGAAAGAGAGAGTAAAAGAGAGAGAGAGGGGAGCCACACTAGAGATAATAGCTTTAAGGGGCCGACTCGAATCTGTGCAGCTAGCTGACCGAAGCTAATTTCAGCTGGTTGGGCTCCCAGCTTGGGTTCTGGCTGTACTCACTGACATTCTGCTGCCGGACAGCTGAGGAAAATGAAGCAGTCTGCCTGCTTTGGCGAGGTGTTCCTGCGGAGAAACAGCAGTGCTGAAAGGGGGAGACAGCTGCAGTGTTTAGTCCAGCTTCTCTCCGCAATGCAAATAGAACAGCTGGAATGCAAAAACAGGTAAGGTTGTCTCGGTAGAGACTGGGCAAGCTGACCCATAAAAACCCAAACAAGTGACTGGGAGAGCAATCAAGCCGCTGAGCTCCCTCTCTTCGGGCGGAACTTCCTCCCCATACCTAGGCGCACACTTCACCACACAGAGTGCCATAGCAGAGGCTCGCACAACAAGAGCAATTTCTGAACAAGGCTACTTGAAGGAGCTGATGGAGAGACTAATAACAGTAATCTCAGCCCCTCTCCCCAGCCACTAGTGTGGCTTTACCCCTGTCAGATTTACATATGCCTGCCTTGCTCAACCCCTGGGCTGTTTCTGTGGAGGAGATTTGCCTGTTTACCATGCATCACAGCAAGTGGAGGCAGACGGCCCATTCTCTTGCTAGATTGAAGGGCGAGGGACAAGCCTTTGTCTAACTGGAGAATAATTACCAGAGGGGATGAGAGATAGAGAAAAAGGGAAGAGGGGCTAGATGCGTCCCCTCCTCAGGCATCAGTCAATTCAGTTTGGCAACCCCCTACCCTCCCTCATCTCGCCCCTTTGCCAATTTCCTCTTAAGCATTCTGGGGAGGAACGGAGTGTTTGCAGGCAATCAAAAAGTGTCCTCCAGATGCTCCATGGGGCAGCAAAGACCAAAGGAAATCAGCAGTGAAGAATCTTTCCTGTGGCTTCACCAACACTGATGTAACGCTCAGTTACATAACCCTTGCAGGCACACTTACATGGATGCCCTTACTTCCATGTCCCTGAAAGGTTACACGCCCGAAAAAGAAACTGTTAAATAATACAGATTTTGACTTGCGCCTTGGTTCTCCCCAAAAAATTGCAAGGAACTACTTAAGAATTAACTTTAGAGGAAGAGAAAATGCACAATATGTACTAGTCGCCAATCATGATGGATTTCTAAGACTGAAATATAGCATAGGTTACTCCAGACCTCAGAAATGGCATGTCTACACAATTTTTAATCATGCAAATAGTACAGCCCTATGAAATCCTTTTGTTTTTTTTTCCCAAAATTGAGAAGAAATGCAAAACGTCTCTATAAACTCTCAAGTTCTTTGATTTAAAACCTATACCCGATATGGGCAAGCCCAGACCTGGGCATTTTACAAGCCAGGGGCCACATGTGTCCCTTTGGGCATTCCTGTCCGGCCTGCGGTATGACAGTCATGAACAAGTGTTTTTGCTGGCGATGACATTCAATTGTATTGCTCTAATTTGAAAAGTCATGATGTATCCTATTATTTAAATATTGACGCATGAGTGTTTATCTGCAAAGCAACTGGTGATTTTTTTTTTTACAACTGGAGAAAATTAATATTGAGCAGAATTATTTTCAAGTTATCGTTGGTTTGGCCCTGCAACACAGCTCAAATTTTTCGTGAGGCCCCCAGCAGAAATAAATTGCCCACCGCTGGGCTAGCCTGTCTATCCATATGGACATATAATTATATCATTGTGAACTGGCCACAGTTGTAGCCCTATGAAAGCAGTCAATTTTTTTAATGTCATTAATTTTAACAATAAGCAAAAATTTGAAATATGAAAATGTTTTATGACACTAAATTCAGTACTTTCTGATCGAGAGAACTTTTATTTTTTCTCTATTGAGAAACACTGGCTTTTTAGGAGGCAGGTTTCTCATTTAGAATAGTTGTGTATAGCATCTGGCCTTTAAAGTGGGGCTAAGTAATGTTCTGTTCTTCTCTCTCACGAGCTCCCTCTAAAGACCGCTGTATTGCATTGTATTGCACTGCATTCTATTGGAGACGGACCGCGCTGCAGAACATTGCAAGTGCTGTATCTACCGCTATTGGCCATGGTGGCGCACTCTACACCGTTTGTTCGCCGTGTAATGACTCATTTTAGCATCCTAAACAGTATGAAACGGATTAATTCAATGAAAAATGTTGCATAGTGGGCCTTTAAACAAACCCACACGGTGAGCGTTTGCAGAAGGCTAGAGTGACAGGCTAGAGCAAAGCAGATCAGACTTGTTGAATGGTGTTTGAAAAATAATGAAAATCCATTTTAAAACGCTAAGAATTGTAAATTCACACATTTCCAGGAGAATTTCAGTTTCATGTCTGGATTCCATCCAGGCCACAGGGGTCTAAAAACTGATATAATGTTGTGGCTGTTGAACAAAATAGGTTTACAAACATAAAAAAACAGCCTCTGCTTTAAGACTAAGGCACAATAGTCCAAAATCAAACTGAATCCCTATGCCCTCCATGTTTGTTTTGGCCACTTGTGATTGTGTGTATGTGTGTGTGTTTGCAATGAAAAAGAAGGTCAGAAGAAATCAAATGGAAAGATTCCCCATCTATAAATTGAAAGGCCACCAGGAAAGTACAGCATAAATTGTTGGAACACACAGTGTGGTGTATTCTGAAAAAGAGTCCCCACAGCAGTCAAATTCATCTATGGTCAGAACAAGAACAGCCTCACAGGAGGGAGCCTCCTGTCAGTCAAGGAAAAGATATTAAAAACACTTTCATATGCTACCTTTGACTCAACCTCGGTTTCATTCAGTGGCTGCACTGGGGAGTCAAGGTAAACAAGGCTGTTCAGAGAGAGGGACGGCTGCAATGTATTTACGAGCCCAACCACAACAGTGTATCAGACCAATAACCTAAGACATGTTTCACGTGAGCTGATAGCTGAGGACCATTAAGTCAGTGCAAACAGTCAAATGCTGAAGATGGTAGAGGAAAGCGCCAATACCTGACGTAACACAAAATAGAATATTTCTCTGATTTCAAAATAAGACAGTAAAAATGTGTAATGCACAGGAAGAGCAAACAAGGCACTTTTGTTTTGTTTAAGATTGGCTTCAGAATTTCTTTCCTGTCTTTCAGATCAATAACAGCTTTGTTTGCATACTGCCTTTATCAGCTATACAGGACACACACCATTCTAACTGTAGTCAAGGACAGCTGTGCTCTCATCATAGTATCAGGGTCTGTGTTAAATCAACAAAGAAAACTGCATTAACCTGGAGCACACTCTTCACTGTTCAAATATGCCCATCTGTGATCAACTATGCCTTACTCTAATCCAGGAGCCCCAGAAAGACTAGCTCAAGTAGAATTCTATCCTTTGACTGATGTTTACTCAAAAACAGGGTCACATACTAACATTGTGGGAGAAACGGATGGCTTTTAGTAAAATCAGAGACAGCAGAGGAAGCACACACCTACACAGCTCTGATTTCTCTTTTCCACCCATTTGCCTTTATTTGCCTGTGATCTAGGTGAGATGACTACATTGACTTCACCTAAAAGGTAGCCTACTTTTTGAAATGACTGCAGTGACCCCACCAAAACCTTTTTTTTTTTGGAGGGGCTGACTAAGCCTACATGGATTCAATCCATATTCAATCATCCTTCAATTGTGACACGTGAGCGTAAGTGGGTTGTTGCAAGCGGAAAATGAATCATTTTATTGCTAGAGATTATCAGAGAGATAGAGGGAGGGTTAATCAAGGCCCACTACAAGGACGGTAGGAATAGCCCATAAAAGCAAAAAATAAATAAATAATTATTTATAATATTTATAATATAATAATTAAATAAATAAAATACAACAGTGTAGATAGTAGTCCCATTCCTTAGACTTTGCCTACCTGATGACAAGTGATAAGCAATGCTGACCACACAAAAATCCCAGAGAGTGCTTGAGCAAGAGTAGTGTTCAAGAAGATCTCATCCTCCAGAATTGTGCCGTTTCCCGTTCTGATCAGTGTCATGTTCGGCTTATCCGTCATGTTTGGCAATATAGAAAGAAGAGGCAACGCTTCTGTGTTGTTCACAGACAGTAGAGTAGAGAGGTCCTCTTTAAAAGAAATGTTCATCTGGAAACATGAAATATATCTTAGAGCTAGGCTGTTTTGGATAAAATTACTTTACAAAACTGTAATTCAAGCATATAATAGGCCTAATTTACCTGGCTAGGCTAATGTTATTGAACATGGTCACAGTGAACTTCTTAAAACCCTAATAAAACACCACCTAACTTAACTTTCCGTACAGATATTTTCGGTAACAATGGATGATTCAGACACTGACCTTCCTTTTCAGGAGACTGGCGTTCTTCGCGTTTGGGCTGTACACACGTTGATTTTTTCAGCGATAAAAATAGCCTAACAAAATTATCTCCAACTAGTGGATGAACAAGAGGTAACAATACAAAGCCATATCAAAGAATGCTAGTTCACAAGATCCACTCAAAAAAGCCAAACGGTCGCTGTAAACTTCTGTAACAAGTGTGACCGCAAATTGCCATAGGTGAAATGGCTTCCCGTTCCACTGATGCGACCATAAACACTTCCTAGTTATGCCTATCAGGTAGGCTATTCAAAAAAGTCGAAGGTCGAAGTCCACTAGAACTCCTCTAAAGTTCAAACAAAAAAATAAGTTCAAAGGATTATACAACTAAATTTCGGTAAACTTTTCCTGAGATCAACTCTTGTTGTAGCCCTCAAAAATGGTATCTTTAGTTGACAGCACAGACATCGGACAGGTGCACAACAGAAGATTGACGCCCAGATCACGTGACATGTAGGCCTACTTATCCTTCATCGAGTGACGCAACTGAGACGAGCAAAAGCTTCACATGACATCAAGGTAGGCTTACAGTGTTGTTGAAGGAAAAACTTGGGAGTCATTTAGCCCATTGCCCTGTTCTTTGAATGAGTTGAGTGCTTTTGTATAAAAATGACACCGATTTGGCAGGCCTACCGAATTTTAACTGCCAGATGAGGACTAAATTATTTTAAGGCCTATGATCAGAGGTAGAATACTACTACCTCTATTCTGAATAGAGGTTTACCGCGAGCAACACAGATATGAAGTTAAAACTCTTTTATTTAAGTGCCAACATAAAGGACTAACGTCTCGACGTGTTCACCAGAGTGGGGAGATAGTCTTTTATGTTGGCACTTAAAAGTATAACTTCATATCTGTATTGCTCCTGTAACAGCTAACGTTAACCTCTGTACGTTACCTTTGTTTGGTCCACTCCCGTCGATGCACCAGATTGAATTGTAGTAGAAGCACGGAGGAAATCTTTTGTTTTCCAGGCCTAAATGAGCCTTACCTTTTGGCAGCCTTTTTATTGTTTGGTTGTAGGAATTCTGACGTTCTCATAACGTTGGAAAAGTGAAACGGGGATCAACACAGGCTAATAATCAATATATTTTATTGAATATGTCAAAGTTCCCAAGATTTTCATAGAAAAATGCATTAACCATGCTCATTTAGGCAATCGACTTTAACAAACAAAAGTAGATATTATAATTCTTGTATTTTACACTGAAGTCCTCAAGATAAGCCAAATCCAATTGTCCATTCAATTACCATATTTTACAACTTCTGATAAGTTCTTTCATGACGTTAATTGATTCGATAGAACTATCCTTTAAGGCCAGCCCGAGAAGTACAGGCCGATTTCCGGAGTCTTGCGAGACAAAAGTTGTAAGGTGCTTAGCACAGACGTGGGTAAAGGCCTGTTGGAACAAAAAAAACATCTTTATTTTGTTGCCTAAAAATAAATCGGATAAGTAATAGATATTGGCTGTCAGATCATAGACGACAAGCAGAAAGCAATCATGCCCACCTCATCTTTCCCCATCAGAACTTTGGTTGTGTACATTGGAGTGCTTATGTCGCCAGCTCTGGAGTCAGGAGTTATTGAAATCAGTGTCCCAATCTTTCCATATTGTGTTAGCACTACAAAGATATAGTTGCTGAATTGTGTGCAAACAACCTGGGTTGTTACACCGTTGATAGTTTTCTCTGCCTGTTTTGACTTGATAAGTGCTTGGGAATTCATGACTCTGCCAAGAAAGTGTATTGTTTAACGCGTGTGACCAGCCGTTTCAGGTTGTTATCCTTATAACTACTAAATGATAAGCGTAAACAGCGGACATCAGGAAGGAACAAAATCAAACATGATGCATCACTGAAAAATATTTCAATCCAAGCAGTGCATGCTTCGCTTGGGGAAGCTAATGTTAACGTTTAGGTCATGCTAACTGCACATGGACTGCATGATAAATAAAGGCGTTGTAATCGGATATGTAGCCTGTTCAAATTGGCAAAAAATAAATTCAGTAGCGTAACAGAAGTGTCTTACCACCTAGACTGTTGTGGGTTACTCAAATACTTTAAACAACATCCAAGCAAGCTGAATTTGGCTTCAGACACAAAGCCCAGGAGACTTTCCTTATTTCGCACATGCGCAATGTCTTAAAGAGACACTCACATAGAAAGTCACAAACGCAGACTGTAATCACTCTCGCACACACATTGAGGTTTCCAAAATGTTGAAGTTTCTGATGTTTCTGGTGGCATATGGTATAGTAGTTACTCAATTAGCCATAGTATAGCCATTAGTTCTTCTGAATTCTGAAGTTGGCCATGTTTAAAGGAGAAATCGGGTGTAAATTCATAACCAAACAAGACCATTTGATACAACATATACAATACTGATCCTGAGCTTGGTACTTGGACCATATGGTAATTTACTGATGTGCCTCATTCTGTTAACTGCTGGGTCATTATTCATGTGTAAGCTCAGGTTCAGAATTGTTCGAACAGGCTATGAACGGATACACAAGAAAATTATTTTAAACTACAAGCTACATTAATTTATTTCTTATTATATCAGATTATTAATCAGATCAAGCGGTAACACCAATGGGTGATGAAACACTTCGCAACATTTTGAAAGACAGTGTTGCATTAGGTTATTTTGTGGCCAATCACCTTGTTAGGCCTAACCGTATGGCAAAATGGTCAATTGATTGAACTTGTTTTTTCTCTGTAGACCTTTATTGACCTTAAGCCTCACAGTCTTTAAAAAATAATCTTCATATCTAGCCAAAGACACTTTATATTTTCTCTTGCTATAACTAATGTTACTATACTATTTTGTTTTCAAAAACTGAGGATACTGGTATTCAACATTGCCAGGGGCCCCTAGGCTACAGGATGCTGTAGGCCCCCCCTCGGCCACGCATAACCTCCCCTTGGACTCTAAGAAAGATTCTTGTTTTTAATTTTCTAGTTGAATTCTTCAATTCTCTAATTGAATACTAGTTCTTTATCACATTTACCTCTGTTGGCAGCACTGGCAATTCACTCCCATGTGGACTTTGCCTTAATATCTAAGAGATTGGTTCATTAAAAGATATATACACACCAGATACATAACCTCCAAGGACGTAACCCCCCCCACACACACACACACAACAGTACACTACCCCCCACTAATTTATTAGCTAGCTTCTTTGCCACATTAAACCCCCGATGTGTAAGTTTTATTTTTTTCGTATGAGAATTTCTCCTATCTATCGGCGAAGTGCATGGTATACTGCATACGTTTGAATAAAATGTATTAGCCCTCCCCTTCCCACGGTCCTTATTTCCCATGGTCCTCATTTTGAAAATGGCGGCGCAAAATGGATACTCATTTTGTACCCAGCCACATCTATAAATGGAAATTACCAAGTTTACAGGAACACTACAATTCAAACATATTCATGGAGGTAATTACCATCGTTTTACATTATATTTTTAAAATAAAAAATATATTTTTAATAAAAGACAAAGATAAATAGAAAAATCCTACACATAGAGGCTTTAAGTAAACTGTCCTCCCCAACACTGCAGTACCATCTGCGCCCCACCACCACCACTCACCAACCAACCAGAACATTGCTCTCTCTCTGCCAGGGTCACAACATAGTGTCACAACAGTATGCCCCCCACCCAACTTACTTAAGGACGCTACCACTGAGTCGTGGATCTGCACAAGGTTTCTCCCTTAGTAGGGAGTTTTTCCTTGCCCCTGATGCTCTTAGGTGCCCCCGTTGAAGTGGGAGTAGTGCTTATGGCATAACTGTTGCCTTTCTCCACACCATTTTATTACCTGACTGTATAGCCATCCCCATCTCTACCCGTATAGCTATCCGCATCTATACCACAATTTAAGCTTGTAAAATTGCACACAAGCTTTTTTTTAGGTTAGAAGTCCAGTACTGTACAAGTTAAAGGCACTTGTTTTTTTGCTGTTCCAAAGGACTATACATATTTGGTTAAACTTACTTGAACTTGTGAAATTTTACTTCAGGTCCTGGACCCGGTCATTGTTGACCCAGCAGTGTTTCAGAAGAGGGATCCAAGATCAGCTGCTGTTTGCGTCAGAAAGGTATGGCCAAGACTGATATCAAAGTCTCAGGCATTTTTTGTTCTTAAATAGAAGTTTCTAGTATTTTTATATTACATTCAACAAAAATATAAACGCAACACCTTTGTTTCTGCTCCGATTTTTCATGAGATGGACTTAAAGATCTAAAATTCATTGCAGATACACAATATTACCATTTCTCTCAAACAGTCTAAATGTGTGATAGTGAGCACTTCTGCTTTGCTGAGATAATCCATCCCACCTCACAGGTGTGCCACATCAAGATGCTGATCTGACATCATGAGTAGTGCACAGGTGTACCTTATACTGCCCACAATAAACTGATTTTAGATCTTTAAAGCCACTATGTGTAGGATTTATCTTCTATTTATCTTCGTCTTTTATTAAAAATATATTTTTTATTTTAAAAATAGAATGTAAAACGATGGTAATTACCTCCATGAATAAATTATAGTGTTCCTGTAAACTTGGTAATTTCCATTTATATATAGATGTGGTTGGGTACCAAATGAGAATATCCATTTTGCACCGCCATTTTCAAAATGAGGACCATGGGAAATGAGGACCGTGGGAAGTGGAGGGCTAAAACATTTTATTCAAACGTGTGCAGTATACCACTTCGCCGATAGATGGGAGAAATTCTCATACAAAAAAAATAAAACTTACATATAGTGGGTTTAAGTCCATCTCATGAAAAATCAGAGCAGAAACAAAGGTGTTGCGTTTATATTTTTGTTGAGTGTATATCTGAATCAAGTTAGAAATCAATATGGTCATTATGGACAGCACTGCAGGACTCAAACCAAAAATGTGAAGTAACTCTATACCTAAAATCTTTCCACAGTAAGCTACTGTATATTCTATGTAAACATCAGAGAACAAGAGAACAATACTACCGCATTCATGCTTATATGTCCCTTGTAACTTATTTGCTTAACGAGAAATGTAGTCATATAACATGGCTCATATTTTTGCCCGGGATGTAAGCAGAGATCTTATAATACTGCTGCAAGTAACCCCCCATTCATAAGATTATGACGGCTAAATATCAAAATGTTTCTTCACTGTGCCCTGAAGGGTTATGCCGTTGAACCAAGTAAATAGACCAAGCTGTAATATGTATCAACTATCAATATGTATAAATGTTGAGCTCAAGCATATAATTTTCACAATTAAATTAGCTTTTACAGTGTTTTTTTAAGAGAAAGAAGAATAAGAGCTAAAGCTTTGTGATGTGCACATTTGGAGACCATTAAAACAGCCATGTTAGTGAACTTTTAATCTCACCATGACAGCACTGACCTTTCGATGGCTGTGGGGAAGCCATAAAAACTCTTTAAAATTTAATAAGGCTTTAATTGAGGCATCTTAAAGGGGATGAAATAGGCTTCCAGCCCAGTACTACCTTTCAGCTACAGACACTTGAAAGATTCAGCCAGTAATTGAGTCTCCTCAACACTGCATTTTATTCAATATCTTTGAACATTTAACATCTCGAGGTGGGATTTTATATTCTCTAACTGATTGGTTTATGCCACTTTTATCCACCAACCAAATGTGTATTGTGTGTAATTAAAATTATTTTATTCATGCCTTTTAAAACATTTGCTAACACACCTTTAATTGCTAAAATGCTTCTCCCTTTTATGTACAAAATGTGAAACATAAAAGCAGATGTATAAGGACTAAAATAATTAAAGCAACACTTAGTTATTTTAGGCACTTCAGAAAGTATGAAAAAGTCTCCATAATATCTGTTGCATTATGCACTGGTACAGTAAATCCACAACTCGTGGTTTGAACTCTCTCCGCAAAGAGGCAGCCTAATGGATGTTTTCTGTTTTTCGCTGAGTCTGCTGTTTTTGACTTTGTGTGTCATGTTCGTAGAGGCTTCACTCTTGTCGGCTGCTGCCTTGGCTCTCTTATATCCAGAGTGCTCAAAGCATCACCTCCACCTAAAAGATGTTGCATGTCTGCACTTCCATCAGCCATGATTCCCTTCATTCAGCCATGGCCAGGAGCTCTCCATCTGCTCTCACTCCTTCTGTTATTTTCCCTCTTCCTCTCCTCCATATTCCCTCTGTCAAACTGACTCTTCTGTCATTGCTGGGGCCATTATCTGGAGTGACAGGTGAATGGAATCATCTTACTCTGGTTCTGCAGGCCTGGTGGCACCCAACATGTTTCAGGTTTCCATTTTATTGCACAAGTGAATGTGGTTTTGTTATTATGTCAACTTTACTTTTTGGAGCTTTGCTTTTTGGGATCACTTGCCTACAGTATAACTGTACATTTGACCACCATGACATAGATTTCCAGTATTTTTTTTTAAATGATATCTGAATAAAGGTTGAGATCAATATGTATGGTCTTTACAACCTATAAGCTGAACTCCTCTCTCACACACCTTTTCTGATTTAGCAGTGGTACTGGTCGGAAATAAGTGGACTATAATACTGTCCTCATGTTGATTTTAATCCAGACATATTCTGCACGTACACCTTCTGCATTTGTTTGTTCTCTGGTGCCATATTAATTCAAAGCACTGACCCCCTTTTCACTCCTCCTCCTCCTCCTGGTCCCAATGAAGGTGCTCCTCTGGGGTGGAGTCTCCATGCATGGCCACTGTATTTGATTATAGCCCATTTGCTATGATTCCCCTCTGGCCTTCTACTGTTTGTCACAGGCTGCTATGCAATTTCTTTAAAAGGTCCGCTAGGGGTAATGTAGGTCATTTTCATTTGTAACAAGCACATACCACCCTTTCTCTCACTGGGACAGTTCCCTGAAAGCCAATCAGTCTGTGCCGTGTATGCAGTTGTATGTTATGTTATTTTTTTTTATGCAACTGCAGCAACCTATCAATCGCAGTGGCGTGTGAGCCCTGCCTGGTTGTGTGTGATTGATTTGCAGTTTATCCCCTGTGAAACACCGAAGGACAGGGAGTGGCGCACCAGGCCTCTATGTGACTCTCTCTCTCTCTCTCTCTCTCTCTCCTCCTCCCATGGAAGTTTATCCCTCACAATTACTTGCAACTGCTGCTCTGGGCTAGTGATGTGATTTCTAAAGGCCAAATGTCTATCACAGATGATCTGGACCAAATGTGAGAGAGGGAGAGAGGGGCGGCCATTTTGTCAGCAGAACTCCAGGGAATGTGGAATCTATAGCTGGCGCTGGATAGGCAGCTAAGTGCATCAACACACTTCTGGAGTTGACTAGGCACCTTCCACACCTCTGCTCTCGGAGGCACCAGTCAAATTAATTAAAGTAAATGTATTACTGGTCTGGCAGGGGCAAATAAACAAAATTTAATGATTTGTTTCTACGTTTTAGATTGTATAGAAGCGACACTGCGGAGTCTTGCATAGTGGAATGTATTGCATTAGCACTGACAGTGACACATGAGGTGCACCATCACCGTGGGGTTTTCCAGTGCTAGTCTTTTTCATTACATCCTTTGTGGCTCCTTCACACTAAATGAGTTCACAAATACTCAGTTTTTTTTCCCCCAGTCAAAGGAACAATTTAATAAACTCTCCCCCGACCGCTGACATAATAATGAAAATAATATCCGTAAATGTGTTGTGAGATGATCCATCCCTCAAAACACAGACATAAAAGGCTACTGTTATAACATTTATGGAATTTGTGTGCACGGGAGATGACAAGAGATGAGCTGAAATTGTCCCATACCAGCAGGCAATCACACAGCTAAAGAGGAGCCAGTGTGCCTGCTCTTCTGATTAGCCTGGATCCAGTGTGCCTGTGATGGCTTTAATATCTGCTTTATTCTCCCCTGTGACTAGGAGTGCAGAATTGTCCTGTTTTATGTACGCATGGACGAGATAAGCATGATTACATGGTAGAATCTAATTAAAAGTACATTTTGTCTTCTCTCTTTCTGCACATACCTGCACTCCTTTGTTCCAACTTCTTTCATAGTCATTCATTTTACAGCCTGTTTCTAATGAGGGGATTACAATGTAATGGACATGTTAAATCCATTCAGTTATGCAGATACGACTAAAATGAGCTATAATGAACCCTGTAAATGTCCTCTTTATTATGCTCTAAGTATTCTTGTTTGAAATATATGGAGATATGGAAAATACATTTAAAAAGGAACCGTTTTTAATTGTTTTTGTCCCCCGTGTTGTCATGTTCATTTGCAGTTTAACATTCAACTGGTGACATCCTGGACTTTGGTGAAAGGCCTGGCAGGTGGTCATGTAACTCTTCATGCCAGCTGCCTTGTTCTTGCCATGCTATTCCCCCCGTCAGCATGGCCATGTCAGAATCAAAGGGTGTGTGAGAGGGGTCAGGGCATGCCCTTATATAGCGCTGGAAGAATGAGCTCAGTTGAGGTTAATAGGAGTCTTTCTGGGTCACTTGCCTCACAGATTACATAGAGATTCATTGATATGACACACTGGTGCTGCCTACAGTCATAACTCTCGTCTCATCTCTCTCTCTCTCTCTCTCTCTCATATGCGCGCACACACACTGATGAAAGAGATGTTGAGAATGCTGCAGGTAATTATTTTTCAGTTTTATGGGAGAACTTCACTATCTTTATCTTCATTAGACTGTCACCTCTATGGATTCATTTTAAGACTGTACACGGTGTGAAATGTATATTCAATAGCATTTGAATTAGCATTTTTTCGTGTTTTATGAAACTTATAGATACTAAATAGTCTTCCATCTCTTTTCCATTTAAGTCTGAAAGTGTAGAACAGAACAGTTCATGCTCTATATTTCACACAATATAACTAATGAAGATTACTTTGGCACCGTGTGGTGCCATTCATTCATAAATGGACCTCCACAATCATCTCTTAGCAAAACCCCTTAAACAACTCCATAAAAAAACACATGCTCAAACACACACACACACTCTCTCTTTCTTAGACTGACTCATACAAAATTCATTCCCCTTGTGTCCACTAGAGTGCTGTGCTGCATTGCAGATAGCATGCGATCCACACTATAGCTCCTAAACCCTTTTTAATAGGATTGACAGCATAAACATGGCATAATCTTTCACACTGATGGTCATCTTCATGGTATCAGCCATACAGTTATTTCAAGAAACTCGCCATAGGCCAAATGTCATAGGCAACAAATCATGACCCTGTGATGATTTGTTTTTCTGAAATAAGCTTCTCTGTTGACATGTGAGTGCAGTTCACTACACCCTGACCGTATAATGAAAGAAATTAGTTATTTTGTCTTAGGATACTGGTTTCCTCTGAATTTGAAGCTACACTGGATTGGAATAATGTAGAATGAACTCTAACGCTGAAAGTGCATTTGAAAAATGCCTGGTGTTACACACTTCTGTCAGGAGAGAGGATCATCACTCTTTTAGCAGATGATTTAATTAGCCCTTAAATAGCTACCCAGTCTATTGAAAAAAAGGCCGTATTTTGATATGCAACTAAATAATCTCTAGCCTATTATGTATAGTGAGCATGAAATATATAATATACCATGTTAAGTCTGGTTACTAGCTTATGATAACAAAAAAGCAGGGACTTCAATGATAAACAAACACATGAAGCAAGCTTACCATGCCATTTTCCTTGTTGCATTATTCATTACAATTTTTTGTAGTATTTTTCTATGAATGCAGATTTTTCTATGAATGCAGATTTAGATTCCGAAGTGACAAGTTCTCAGCATATAATTGTAATGGCCATCTCTACCCTCAGAAATACTAGTACCATGGTATACAAACTTATTTTGTCCAATGTTTTGCACTGTAGAGAGCCTAGACACTGACACTAAAAATGAAAGACATGCTATTTCAACACCCAGACCTTAAGCTCAGAAGAACAGGCTGGCATTATTTAACTATAGTGTATAGGGCTACAATGTAATGCAAATCTATCATTGGAAAGTGTTTCAAATTATACGGCGGTATGGTATTGCCTACAGCAGCGTTTCTCAAACTGGTGGGGCGCAAGACGCTACACCAACCTGAGGCCACACGGTTCCCCTGAATTCACACCTACTCTCCGCTGTCAGCTAACTCGCAGAGTTTTAATCACACAGATACCATGTGATTTTGAAAGAAACTGCACAACTTGAGCATTTCACCGGTGTCACTCACTAGTTGCTGTGATTAACAGTTTGAGAAAAAAATGACCTTTGAGTTTACTTTAAAAAAAGCAATACAGCAAGCCCATCTTATTTCTTACAAATATCTCTTGATCTTTTATCTCAAATATGACATTAAGCATAAAATAAATACGAGCCTACTGATTCCAATGCTTCATGATAAGAGGTGTCTAAGTAATCTTAAAATAGCATACATTTTTTTTAAATCTCCAACCCCCACCATTAAATACTGTAGGTAACACTGTACATTTTCTTTCCAAAGGTGATCACATAACCAGGTCTAATGTTATTTCATTTATCTGGCCCACAATTGAGAGAGGTATGATTGAGTCCCGGAATCCAGCTCTGCTTCTATAGCGTCACAATTCGTCTCTGTACCATAAAATATGAATAAAATGTGAAATTAATACAATTCTGTGTCAGAACCAACTGTCTATTTTTGCAAATTGCAAAGCTGAACAGTATGCCATTATCTTGGGTATGATTTAAGAAAACCCACCTATTTAAATATCAAATGAGAAATAACATCTCTACAGGCATGTTTCATCTGGTTGGCAAATATGTAGAACATTTTAAGACACAAAATATTATCTTGATACTAAGGCTTATGTAAGTCATATGCAGGTAGCATCTTATCAAAAACGGCACGATTTGGATAGCCTCAAGTGCCCTATTAAAAAAGACTGGCGAGGGATATTATTAACCAAGCAATTTAGGCAAAAATGCATCAAAATCCGTTTCCTGTTTTGCTATGAAACATGGTTGGCTAATCAGTGTTAATATGGCCTGTTAATAAGGCTGCAATTAATGTTGACAATTAAAGCTAATGAAAATCTTAGCTTGGTATTGTCCTAGGGTTGCCAACTCTGAGGGGGGGAAAAAAAGGAAAGTGGGTGTGAGTGACTGGGCAGTAACGTGACGTCAGACCTTTACATACAGACAGACAGTCAAACTGTAAAACACTAACGTTATGTTAGAGTAGATGCAAAGTTTTAGCTCGTTTGTGCTTTTTATGGTAGTTGGTGTGCAATGACCAGTTTCTCACAAATACGGAACAAAGTGCGTTCTTTATTTCTAAAAAACGGAACGCAAATCCATATTATACGGAACGCAAATCCGTATTATACAGAACGCAAATTCGTATTATACGGAACGGTTGGAAACCCTATATAGTCCCTAAGCTGAGACCAAACCTACACCCTTGCGCACTATTATAAAAATGAATAGGAATATCAATCGTCAAAGTCAAGCTGTCAAGCACACACACACACACACTCCAGTGATGAATGATTGATAGTCAGTGATTGATCAAACAAAACCTTGCATTCCTGTTGATGCACTGCTCTGGGTCCAAATGGAGCTTTGGAAATACCTTCCAATGATGGCAACAGCAAAGGAAAGCGAGAGAGAGAGGAGGAGAGAGAGACAAGCACGGCCTGCTGATAGTGTTAGCCACTCTGGCTTCCTAAAAGCTGCTGGTCATAATGTCACTGTGAAATGGATTTGATAAAGACTGTCGCTTTACACACACTATTGTCCAAATCCCTGGAACTCTCCTGTTCTCCCCTCAGCTCTCGGCACTTACAAGCTGGGGCAGCTTACTAATGCTGCATAGGCACTTTTCCTGGTCTGGGTAAGGGCACTTCATATATATAAATAACAATTCTGGCACCGTTCATGTGGTCAGCATGCCTAGCCCACAGCAGGAGCCTGAAAGTGAAGAGCTGGCTCCATAGAGAGAGGGGTGGATTTGTGCAAGGTCAGCCCTGTTGTGAAGCTCAGGGAACAAACAAGCTGCCCTGCCCCTGTGTCTGGGTAGATTCATCTAGATTCATGCATTTTCACTTGAATCTGCATCCCCATTTGTCCACCGGTCTCAGTGTAACAAGATGAAAAAGCTGTCTGCCTCTGATTCATCTGGAAATGGAGGCAAAGTGGTCTTGTCTGTCTGTCTCTGTCTGGCCTGGAGGAGCTCCTTTAATGGCTTCCCAGAGCAGAGAATAGACACTTCATCAAGAGCTCCACAATGAAGCCCCTCTCCCCAGCCTCCACCACAAGAGGCTTCACAGAAATGTTTGGATTCGACCCTTATCCCAAATCGTCAAGCATAAATACTCCATCAGGGTAGTTGGGTTGACAATTGGTCATCCAGTGGTTCAATAATGTATATCAGACTAAATGCTGAAAGTCAGCAATATCAATTCTGGTATTTACCTGAATAACATATAGGCCTACTTTGAGAACAAGAGACATATATTGAAATAAAAACAAATTTTAGAAATACTATTTGTATGGCTTTAGTTTAGATAGTATAGATAGTTTAACCCCTAGTTTTCCAATTTAATGTTCAGTAGGATCTACTTTCTTTCCGTCACTTCAGTGCTCAACCAACTCCACTGAGTTTATTACATGCGCACTCTGCCTCAGCTTTCCGCTGTGATTCGCTGTTGCTCTGTCAGTGCTGCGGCAGCCCAACGTGAACAGTGAAGAAACAAATGTAAAGGACAATTTTTTTCAGGGCCTGACAATGATGAAATTAAAGTGATGGTTTGGAATAAATTCTAATCATAGCCTTGTTACAAATGCTTGGTGAGTGTTGTCAATAGCAAGGACAGTAAAAAAAAAATGGATAGCTTACACTAACATAAGCTCTATAACTCTTTCCCATACACAAAGTTCAAATCACACACAAAATATAGCTCTGAGGGAAAGAAAGTATAGCCTACAACAGGCCTCCACCATCTACATTTATATGTACATTTATGCATTTAGCAGACGCTTTTATCCAAAGCGACTTACAAAAAGAGGATAACAAACAAGCTACGTAGAAGAAACCTTAAAGAGCATAGTGCTAGGGAATAGTGCATCAGTTCAATTAAGTGTTAGGACAGGAGTAGTGCATCAGTGCGGTTAAGTGCTAGGATAGAAGATGTTCTCTGAATAGCTGGGTATTTAAGATCTTTTTGAAGGCCTCCAGCGATGGCCCTGTTCTGATTGTTTTCGGTAGGTCATTCCACCAGCGTGGGACGACACATGAGAAGAGTCTTGATTGCCTTGGGCGAGGTGCCGGGACTGCCAGTCGACAGTCATTGGAGGACCGGAGTTGTCGGGGGGTAGCATGGGCCATTATGAGAGCATTTAGATAAAAAGGGGCAGATCCATCTAAACATAGATTACTAGATGCACTAGTAGAGAACTACTCATTTATATAAAATAAATTGTGCTGCATTTTTAAGTTTAATAAGTATCGGATCGGATTGATATCAGATTTTGCGGTATTGCCCAGCACTAACGCTCAACCACCGGCCAAATGGTAACATCAACATCCCTAGTCTCCTCAAGTCTATTTTAGTAGCATGCATGCTGGAGCTGCCATCTTCGTTTTGAAGGTTTGCTTCTTTTAAGCTGCCGCTGCCATGTTTCTGGAACTTGTGTTGCGCAGGGCAGGAGCCAGCTACATTAACTCACGAGGGACAGTTGAACGGAATGCAAAAAATACCCAAATGTTAATGAAGGAAAGAAAAACTCAAATTATGCAAAATCAACATTGTTTTCAGTAACAAATTCGATAAATCGATTAAATTGATTTTTTGCCCGCAGTCCTATGAGAAATGGTCAAATCAGTTTGCAATTTATTTAAAAGAATCGAGTTGTTAATAAATGATGCATTACTAACTTCTTTTGTAAGCAGCACAACACACACATTGGGTCCATGCTTTCTTCTTTGTGTATGTACATGTGAGAGAACGTTACGGATACTAACGTATCCTCGGTTCTCTGAGTGAGAAGCCGAAACGTACAAATGGATGATGCCTATCATCTCCTACTTTTTCTGAAGTCAACTTTAACCAACCCTTTGAAAAAAGGGCAGTAAGCGCTCTGACGCGCGCAGGCAACTACTTAGACAGCCCTGCGTGACGTCAGAAAGTCTATATCTTGACTACGCTTACGCTTCAGGTCCTCTTTGCCAAGCTCGCCAGCGTCGGCGACTTGAGGCCCGAAGCGTACGTTTCGGCTTCTCACTCAGAGAACCGAGGATACGTTAGTATCCGTAACGTTCTCTTTCGTTTCGAAGCCGAAACGTACGGATGGATCACTACAACCAAGCCTCAAGAGCCCAACACTCTCCGCTACGCCCGGCCTGGTGACGTCCAGTGCGTAAAAACGCGCAAAAGTGTTGCCTGAGACCCAGGACGCGCTCAGGCAGATATCCTGCATAGGGACACCTTTCCAGAAGGCCCAAGAGGCCGCCACTCCACGGGTGGAGTGCACCCTGACATGCGCAGGTGGAGGAACACCCGCCGCCTCATATGCCAGTCGTATGGCCTCAGTAAGCCAATGCGACCTGCGTTGGGTAGACAAGGCCTGACCCTTGGTGCGTCCGCCATGGCAGATGAACAGCTGGTTCGTCTTTCTGATGTTCTACGTACGCGTCAGGTAGGCACAAAGCGTTCTGACCGGGCACAGAGTGACGGGCACAGAGCCTCCCGTCTCAGGTAGGGCTGAGAGCTCGATGACCCTCGAACGACGGTCAGTGGACAGCACTTTAGGGCGAGAAAAGGGATTTGGTCGCAGCGTTACCCGCGCGTCATGTTGCGCGAACTCAAGACAATCTGGACTGACTGATAGAGCAGTCAGGTCGCTAATGCGCTTCACAGAGACCAAGGCGAGCAGAAGCACAGTCATTAGGGAAAGCATCTTTAGACTGGCACTCGACAGAGGGTCAAAGGGCGTGAGTGCCAGTCCGCGTAGGACAGTGGCCAGGTCCCAAGTAGGGACCGAACGTGTGGAAGAGGGGCGAAGCCGCCTGACGCCCTTGATGAAGCGCGACGCAAGGGTGTGCGCGCCTGGGGAAACGCCAGCATAGCCTACATGGCATGCTGAAATGGCTGCGAGGTACACCTTCAGAGTAGAGGGTGTACGACCCTGATCGAACAGGTGTTGCAGGAACGCAAGCACCTCGCCAGTAGGACAGACTTAGAGGATCACAGCCCCTGTCTGCGCACCACGTGCTGAACACGCGCCACTTTAGCGTATACAACAACCTAGTGGACGTAGCTCTAGCAGCTTGAACAGTCTCTACAACTACAGCTGACAGGCTGCGCTCTAGGAGACGCGCCCGTTCAGGAGCCAAGCCATCAGTCTCCACGCTTCCGGCCTGGGGTGCCAAAGCGACCCGTGGGCCTGAGATAGGAGATCCCTCCTCGCTGGGAGGGTCCACGGCTGACCGTCCAGCATCGAGACCAGATCTGAGAACCAGCTCTGAGATGGCCAATGGGGGGCGATCAGAATCACCCTGTGCACCCCTGCACTGATCCTGGCCAGCACCTGACACATCAGAGGAGAAAACTCCTTCAGAGCGCAAAGACGGCTAGGAGCTCCAACACATTGATGTGTAGTCTCCTGGAGGCTACGCCCCACGTCCCTCTGGCGGGGCGACCGCAGCAGACGGCGCCCCAGCCGCCCTTGGTGGTCACCGTCACGCGTCTGGTTACAGCACCAAGCGCGCCGCCTCTGGTGAAGGACGACGGCCTGAGCCAATGCGCGAGGGCAAGCCACATGCGTCTGGATGCAATGATCCGACGGGCAAAAAGCGCCCGACTTTTTGGGCACAAGGAAGTATGTACTGTAACGACCTGCGCGCGCGAGCGTCGGATTTACGCGCTGAATAGCGCCCTTTCTCAACAGATCGCAAAGCTCCTGTCTGAGAGCAGGGGCCCTGGTTGAGGGCACCACTGACTCCATGACACCTCTGAAGGGGGGGGGGTGGCCACCTGAATCGTAGTTGATAGCCTTTCAACACTGTTGAAAGGGCCCAACGTGACGTTGTACACATCGCCCAATTCTGCCTGAGCAGAGAGGCGCGATGAGGAGGCAGCAAAGACAAACAAAGTGCTATGCTGCCCCCCAGTGGCACTAAGGGAGCTGAGGTCAGTGACTGAGGCTGTCCGCGAAGGTGAAGAGCGTTCGACTGACAGGGCAGACACTCGTCGTAGTGCGGAGGCTAAGGGCAAGCCGACCGTGTGTGAGACCCACTGGCGCTCACGCGTGGCTGGCGAGCCGCGCACATTACCCGTGGCGCCCCGTAGGGCGGCCGACCTGGAGCGCGCGTCAGCGACGTCCGTGTAGAAGGGGGAGAAGTCTCCCGGCCGTGCGATAGCAGATGCGTCTGACTGAGCAGACAGCTCCTCCCGCACCTGGGCGATAAATTGACCGACAGAGCCGGCGAGGGCGGCGAAAGAGGCTGGGGAGCGCTTCTCGACCGCGAACGCCTCCGACGCGTTGCACGGCCACTGCTCAGAGGCGAGTGGGTCAGAGGACGCGGAGGTCGCGATGTCAGTAGTAGCCATGGCGCCACCTGGGCGCCGCTGTTTTGCGTGAGTCGGCTAGAAGCAAGACGTACAGCGGCGAGAGAGGCTGAGGAGCGCCCTCTGATCGCAACCGTCTCCGACGCGGCGCTCGTCCATTGCCCGGAGGCGAATGGGCTGGGCGACACGTGAGTCTGCGAGAAAACGAGACGTACAGCGGCGAGAGAGGCTGAAGAGCGGCCTCTGATCGCGACCGTCTCTGACGCGGCGCTCGTCCATTGCCCGGGGGCGAATGGGCTAGGCGGCGCGTCAGACCGCAAGAAGCGTGTGTGCGGAGTGCTGATGAATAAGGCAAACTCAGCGCCCCAAGAGGGCGTGAGATCAGAGAGGCTCGCCGAAGCGGGGGAAAGCATTCTAAGCTGAGGGCTGCAGAACAAAAACCCTAAGTAGTTGCCTGCGCGTGTCAGAGCGCTTACTGCCCTTTTTTCAAAGGGTTGGTTAAAGTTGACTTCAGAAAAAGTAGGAGATGATAGGCATCATCCATTCGTACGTTTCGGCTTTGAAGCGAAAGAGAACTTCAGATTCTTTCAGCCAATGAAATTGCATATGGATAACACCATCACTCAAGCTCAACAAGGCAGAATGCTGGCATGTCAAAAAAAGCATGAATCAGTTAAACAGTTTGCATAAAATATTTAATCTTGCAATGCAAATATTGTCAGAGTCTTTCGAAAAATGTGATTGTGATTGTGTGCATGTCCACATACAGTATGCAAATCCATCCCTCTAGGTATGAAAGTTACCCTTCCACCTTGTCACTGTTGACAGAACTGTCTTGGCTGACTCTCCAGCCTGTCTTTAGGTGTAGACTTACCCATTCCAAAATATAATTACACTTAAATGAGATGACAGTCTCATGACAGTCAGCCAGCCATATTTTCAGTGAACACCAAATCTGATAAGTTAATTATTTGTCTATCCCTCCGAGAGGCAAGCTACATGATATTATCAATAGCATTTAGCCCAGGACCAGACTGAGGATAGTCAGGAACACTATGTTATAGATTTGGATAAAAAGGTAATTCTACAGTGCATGTATCAGTACACACAAACCCACAGTTTTCTGGTGGTGGGCAACCAAACCATGAGCCCTATATCTGAAAGATGACGAATCAGCTGTCAACATTCACTTTCTGATATGCCGTAACATTGCCCCAACTACCTCTCTCTACACTGTTGTCTCTGGATTTAGATGAAACGTTAATTGATAGCTGTTTAATTAATCATAGGGGCCTATGACTATTCAAGGGGAATAAACTACAGGTATCTAAATTATTCAGATGTAAAAATGGGTTCCCTGCTCTGTTGGAGCAGTAAACTGGTTTCCACTGTCTTACTTATATGGATTGAGTTGCTTATTGGGTGGTGGATTGGTTGACCATAACTAACAACATGTGCTGCAACAACAGCCGGTATACGCTTCCCTGGAGGCACATATTATTCAGTCTACTAGGCCGAGAAGAGCTGAGGAAGAGAGGAAGAACCTATGGATGCTTAGTGATTCCACTGAACATATAATGAAAATATTTGCAAAGATTTAACAAGTAGGAATGTATATTTAATTAGCTGCAGTGAAACAGTGGCCTCTCTCTCTCTCTCTGTATGTGAAACTATGTGTCTGTATGTGGTGGTGAGGGGTAGGGGTGTTGCATTCATTGCAACAGCATTTGAATGGTGTGCATAGTTAAAGTACAAATAATGTATATAACAATGCATGAAACTCTGATTCATTCATAAAGCATTTCTTAAATGGGGGTGAAGCATTCCATATTAAATGTTGAAAAGAGGTTAGTGTTTGTGGATGAATTATAATTTTCAATTCCACACCCTCAATGTAAATTTCACAAGAAGACGATTAAAACCTTCATCTACATCCCTGGGAGCATGCAAGAAAACTCAGGACAATTCCAACGTCTCTCTCGCAGCTCACTAGTCTCAAGGTGGTTACATTTTTAATGACTTTTGGTTTTTAATTGAACACACTGAGACATTTGCAGAGGCCCAGAGAGGCCAGGTGAAGTGGGGAATCCATAATGGAGTGTGTGTGTGTGTGTGTGTGTGTGTGTTAGAGAGAGCATATGTGTTCTGCATAATCTTTTTCTCTTTGCAATTAGAGCCATTGAAATTTACAGAGGACCAGCAGCACTGTAATTGTGGTAACATGCAAATTCACTTGAACCTTCATACATTATTACAGGTAGGTTGTATATAAAACAAAACCCAATGAATCTTCTTGAGGGAGAATCTAGGCATCTGCATGTTGGTGCAGCCACTTCGAGGAGCTGGCTGAGCATGTGATTATTCTGTGTGAGGAATGCATTTCATCAAAACGCTATTAGAGGGGTAGGCTCTGTGTGCTGGGTACTTTGATGGAGTGCCTGTGCTTTGGAGACTTTGATGGCGGGCGTCGTCACAAGCCTCAACACAGGAGCAAGAGGCTCTGTATGCAATTGATGACTAAAACAGCACTGCCAAGTGTTTGTGGATTGCAGCTGCTTGTTAATTTTCCAGTCGAACCAAGCCTGGACCTCGCCTTGCCACCCTACTGATCTCTCCTCCATTTCTCCAAAGTCCCTCAAAGCTCCTCGGAAAAGCAGCTCCGCCAGCTTGTCTGTCTCAGGAGAACACCCGTCTGGCTCCTGCCAGCCCTGCCACCCACTGGGTAAATGGCTTGAGGTGTTCCTTCAGAAGAACCCTATGAAAGGAGAGACAAAGGGGAGGGAGGAGAGAGGGGGCTTATTAATTACCGATGTGGTCTGAAGGCGGGGACGCGACAGCAGGTAAATGAGATTCTGGAGAAACAGCTGCAGCTCCACATCCCCCTGCTCTGCTATTCTTAGAAGATAAGAAACAGAGGGCTAGACTGCGGGATGGGCTCCAGAAATTAGCCATTAGGAAAGAGAGTCTAGCATAATTTTCTCCCCTCTGCCTCTACAAAGGAAGAGGAAGAGAATGTTTCTCAGATCTTGTGAGACTGAGGGCCTGCTCCGGCAATTGGGAAATGATCCCATCACAAAAGAGCTGAAACATCTAACAAAACAATACTTGGTCATGTCGCAACCCCGAAGACGCATACAAAATTGTGAAGCCTCCAATCCGAAGTGTTGAGAGCTGAAATCTGTTTTTAGCGAATATGGCAGCAGCAAATATAGCAAACAGTATTATTTACCAATCGCCACAAGAAGTGAATGCATCAGAATGAGATGTGGTCTAATGTCATGGCCAAAATCAATAAATATGGCTTCTCAGACAGAGCTGGGTTTGTTTCTCCCTGTTCCATCTCCCAGTGTTGCCTAGCCATTGCTTTCAATCACAGCAGCTAACAGTGATTTGGCATTGTAATGCAACGCCAGCCCACCTGGAATAATGCCATCCATCATCACTTGATGAATAAATAGTGAATGCAAGGGGAATATCTGCTTGTTTGAGAGAGAAATAATAGGCTCCATATTTTCCCTCTGGCCATGCTGTGTGTGTGTGAGAGAGAGAGATAGAGAGGGTGTGTATGTGTGGGAGGGTGTTCAGATAGGGGAGTGTTTTCGAGGGTGGACTGGGCTGAATTCGGGCATCAATCTCCCACTGTGTGTCGGATGATTGGGTGACATTAGGTGGGGATGAAGCACAGGTGAGGTGACAGGTCTTACATCCTGCCCAAGCGTTACTTACGTCAGCGAGGGACACGCACATACATTAGAGCCCATCGGGGGGAAAGGGCGTGCTGAGGGAGATGGAGAGCCAGGGTAAATAGCCTCGCTGGCAGATTATCTGTCATCTGCCGCGCTGCCGTCCGGACAAGCCGACACATCCAGGAGGCCGTGGTCCTGACTAAATATTCACACTGTCTCAGCAGACTTCATTAACCTGAATAGGCAGAGAGAACTAAATCCTTTACACACGTGGACACACATACAAACACACACACACACACACATAAAAGATATATTTAGTGAGGTGCTTGAATTAATCATGCATTGCTGTGTTCTGCTGTGGTAAGTGGGTAGTTTTATCGGTTGTGACCCCCCAAACACCCCCTTTACATCAACATTACACTGACAATATTTAATAGCCTTAGTGAGTGCCTTCATAAATGTAGAAAATAATTATGTACGGTAATAATTCTATAGCTTTATAGATACTGTTCATTGAAAGTGTTATTGACATAACTTTATGTATATAGAGTAGATCTGAAATAATAGGCATAAGATCAACATGCTTTACAGCTTACATGCAATGAGATATTGAGGGCCCCACACAAACGCATACATACATACCATTTCATTTCAAAGATAAATAGCTTTCTCTTTACATGTGCTCAAGGTTAATGGTTCATACCACGCCCACAGACATACAGTATCCCCCCACCACCCTGCTGACACACACTAAACTTTCACTGCACCTTAATATGTCCCTGCATGCCAGCTAACTGTGTGTGTGTGTGTGTGTGAAAGCACTGATGAAACAATAATAAATGTTGTGAGTGACACACCACAGCCCTATATGATATAAGAACATAGCATCAATTAATTTCAGAGGCTAGATTGCGATCCTTTGATGAACCTGCTAATTTCACAGCTATTTTTTCATTTTCGGTGATGGGGTCCCCTGAGGGAGCTATGGTGTAATACTTATAAAAGAACACAGCACAAACACAAGAGCTGATTCAAATCCGCACCCCTCTCCCCAACAGTCTCCCAAACTCCCAGAGCATTGATTTGCCTACTTAATGACATGCACATATTGAATTTCTTTTCATGACACTAATCCAGTGACAGACAGTTATAAAAAAAAAAAAAGAAGCACATTTCCCAAGTCTGTTTAACAGTGTTCTGGATTTGCTTGGTCTGTCTTTATCTATTCACAGTCGACTGCACTGGAATCCCATATGCAACACAGATATAGCTGTGTTGCATTTCCATACATGAACGCCTTGAATGAAGCAAATCTTCTCCACTGACGATGGTGTGAATTTGTGTTACTCAGCAAATAAAGCTTTCCTCCCGAATCCTGCTTTTTAATTCCCTCCATGGCACCACAGTAAATGAACCACGTGGCTGCAGCTATTTGGAATGGGCATGCAGGGGTTGCCATCAGTCACAAAGGCATCAGGACATCAGGATGTGTGTGTGTGTGTGTGTGTGTGTGTGTGTGTGGTAGATGGACATGCGGCTGGGAGAACGCTGGGACCACAGGGGCATAACATTTTGTGTTTACGTTTAATCAGTTTTCATTCTGCGTGTGTGTGTTTTGAAAAGGTATTTGGACAAAGTGTCTCACACTTGCAGCTCTGTGTTTTCCTTCAAGTGCTCTCTAAGTCCCGGGCCCTCTTCTGATGGAGGATAAATCTGCTTGCTTAATGTGCCCATTGAACAGGAACATTGTGTTTGACTTCACCTGGGCTTATCTGCCTCCCTGTGTGTGTGTGTGTGTGTGT
>JAGFZM010001218.1:212829-235146 GCA_017657215.1 Limnothrissa miodon
GTGGGAGGGTGTTCAGATAGGGGAGTGTTTTCGAGGGTGGACTGGGCTGAATTCGGACATCAATCTCCCACTGTGTGTCGGATGATTGGGTGACATTAGGTGGGGATGAAGCACAGGTGAGGTGACAGGTCTTACATCCTGCCCAAGCGTTACTTACGTCAGCGAGGGACACGCACATACATTAGAGCCCATCGGGGGGAAAGGGCGTGCTGAGGGAGATGGAGAGCCAGGGTAAATAGCCTCGCTGGCAGATTATCTGTCATCTGCCGCGCTGCCGTCCGGACAAGCCGACACATCCAGGAGGCCGTGGTCCTGACTAAATATTCACACTGTCTCAGCAGACTTCATTAACCTGAATAGGCAGAGAGAACTAAATCCTTTACACACGTGGACACACATACAAACACACACACACACACACACATAAAAGATATATTTAGTGAGGTGCTTGAATTAATCATGCATTGCTGCGTTGTTCTGCTGTGGTAAGTGGGTAGTTTCATCGGTTGTGACCCCCCAAACACCCCCTTTACATCAACATTACACTGACAATATTTAATAGCCTTAGTGAGTGCCTTCATAAATGTAGAAAATAATTATGTACGGTAATAATTCTATAGCTTTATAGATACTGTTCATTGAAAGTGTTATTGACATAACTTTATGTATATAGAGTAGATCTGAAATAATAGGCATAAGATCAACATGCTTTACAGCTTACATGCAATGAGATATTGAGGGCCCCACACAAACGCATACATACATACCATTTCATTTCAAAGATAAATAGCTTTCTCTTTACATGTGCTCAAGGTTAATGGTTCATACCACGCCCACAGACATACAGTATCCCCCCACCACCCTGCTGACACACACTAAACTTTCACTGCACCTTAATATGTCCCTGCATGCCAGCTAACTGTGTGTGTGTGTGTGTGTGTGAAAGCACTGATGAAACAATAATAAATGTTGTGAGTGACACACCACAGCCCTATATGATATAAGAACATAGCATCAATTAATTTCAGAGGCTAGATTGCGATCCTTTGATGAACCTGCTAATTTCACAGCTATTTTTTCATTTTCGGTGATGGGGTCCCCTGAGGGAGCTATGGTGTAATACTTATAAAAGAACACAGCACAAACACAAGAGCTGATTCAAATCCGCACCCCTCTCCTCAACAGTCTCCCAAACTCCCAGAGCATTGATTTGCCTACTTAATGACATGCACATATTGAATTTCTTTTCATGACACTAATCCAGTGACAGACAGTTATAAAAAAAAAAAGAAGCACATTTCCCAAGTCTGTTTAACAGTGTTCTGGATTTGCTTGGTCTGTCTTTATCTATTCACAGTCGACTGCACTGGAATCCCATATGCAACACAGATATAGCTGTGTTGCATTTCCATACATGAACGCCTTGAATGAAGCAAATCTTCTCCACTGACGATGGTGTGAATTTGTGTTACTCAGCAAATAAAGCTTTCCTCCCGAATCCTGCTTTTTAATTCCCTCCATGGCACCACAGTAAATGAACCACGTGGCTGCAGCTATTTGGAATGGGCATGCAGGGGTTGCCATCAGTCACAAAGGCATCAGGACATCAGGATGTGTGTGTGTGTGTGTGTGTGTGTGTGTGTGTGTGGTAGATGGACATGCGGCTGGGAGAACGCTGGGACCACAGGGGCATAACATTTTGTGTTTACGTTTAATCAGTTTTCATTCTGCGTGTGTGTGTTTTGAAAAGGTATTTGGACAAAGTGTCTCACACTTGCAGCTCTGTGTTTTCCTTCAAGTGCTCTCTAAGTCCCGGGCCCCCTTCTGATGGAGGATAAATCTGCTTGCTTAATGTGCCCATTGAACAGGAACATTGTGTTTGACTTCACCTGGGCTTATCTGCCTCCCTGTGTGTGTGTGTGTGTGTGTTTGTGTGCTATAGTTGATGTGTCCCTGAGACATGCCACAGCAATGAATATTATCAGAGATATGAACTCCGATTTAAAAAAAAGACACTTTTATTAAAGTATACAGTCTTGTCATTAGGCAAAAAACACAATCACAAACAACACTTTCAAAGCTTAACACATTAAGTTTTAGCACCCTAAAACTGGCACATCAGGGTGTACTCGATTTATTGTCTTTACCCTCTTTTATTTATTTCCATTCAAAGCTCCTGTCAGGGTTTCATTATCTCTGTTTATGCAATCTCTCTCATGCTGCCAGACAAAGCAGCCTTTGGCAAAAACATCAATCACAATGCACCTCAAACTGCTCCAATAAACACTAAAGTTTTAGATTGCTCCTGGGTAGTTTGGGGTAGATAGGACTGCAGAGAGACTACTGGTATGAAAAGAATTTAGCCCAGTTGAGTTATTGTTATTGGGTTAGACCATACTATGTAACTGCACACTATATAACTGCACAGTTGAATTTGTATAGACGTTGTTATTTAATATGACACCTCTGCAATGATTATTGGTATTTGAAGATTCTTCTTTTGTTTTATGTTCATAGCTGTTACAGTTTCATAAAAGGCATTAAATAAATCTGACCAATACATTTCTTACAGTACACATCTGATAGTGTAGTCACTAGTCAGAGGCATAGGTAGTAAGCAAACTATTTCAATCATAGCCCAACTCTGGGTTTTAGAGTTCTAACCTTATTATACATATTGTGGTGGTGGTGAACAAGTGTACTGTGGACCAGAGGATTTTATGGACCTCTTTTGTGATTGTTGATCAAAATGCCTGATTTTGTAGGGGATGTTGCATTGTAATTATTGCAGGAGCTGGTGAAATTTGTGTCCTTTTTTATGGGGGCATGGGTAGGTCAGCTCCCAGGGTCTAGGGTAGGGCACTAACAAAAATGCCTAATGCCAGTAGCGATATTTAACAAACCAAAATAACAACACGCTAGCCCTACATGATGTGACTAATTTGGGAGTAGGAATGTGCATTGGTGTGTGTGTGTGTGTGTGTGTCAGCTTGGCAAAGCCCTGTGGTCATTTATTTGTGGCTTAGTGGCTCTCTGGCTAAACGCAGAATGGTTTTCCTGTATAGTAAGTTTTCTGTAGCAGTAGTACTAATCCAACAAATAAGTGCAAAAAGTTGCCTGGCTCCCTGGCACTGTCCACAGGCCTTGTTTCTGCAACAGATCCAACCCAACCAACACATCCAGAATCCCATGCAGGGCAAGGGTGACTGTTTAGCCACAGCCACAGCCTGTCAATCCTTGCTTATGTGACATAACCCACCAACCACCGTCATCTTCTCTAACATCTTCTTTTTCATATTTGAAAAGAGAAAGATTTAAACAAAAACACAAATTTTTTTTCCATGTCATAAATGGGAAAGGCCTGCTAATTAGTCTAGAAGTGTGATGATGTTACTGGTTGGTCTGGTTGGCCAGATGAGCTGGAAGGTCATTCACAGAAAATGAGCATTTTTGATACACATACAGAGACTTTGAGTTGTTGTCAATAACTGTTAATTGCTTAGTCTACACTAACATTAATTTTGGCAGCTAACTTTATGAAAAATGTCAGCTAACGTGAAAAAACGAAGTTAGTTGTCCATATTCTGTCTTGCCTATATCTCGTATTAGTCATCTATGGCCTGTGTTGGTATGCTTAGTTAGTGCAAGGGAAAACTAAATGACATAGTGGTGAGAAAAAAATGAAACCATCCTTTCAATTCATTGGTTAGATGGAAATACAAAGTTTTTAAGAGAGCAGAAAAGTTAAGTAATATAGTTATATGGAAATGCTAAATGAGTTCTGTTTGGATATTTCAGGAAAAGTAGCTAGACAGTCAAGGCAAGACTATTTGGCTATTTCCAGGATACCGATTGAGGTTACTGTTAATTGTTCATTTGTAGTATTGCCTACAGACACCTTTTAACAGGCTGAATAGGCTGAGAAATCTGTAGTCTGAGATTCCTTTTCTAGGCTTTTAGTTATATGAGTTTCACTGGGTGCTAGTCTATTTCAGTCCATTTGCTGAGGGGAAATGGACAAGATTGAATGAATTTATCTCAAGTCAGACACTGCATGGGCTTTTCCATGTTATGTAATTTCATGGATAGCGTTTATGCCTACATCTCCTATCAATGAGCTTTTACCAGAGCCAGTGTGCCGGGGAAGACAAAACACACATTTGGGATCAGGGAAAACAGGCCTGTTGTGTTCCTGTCCTTGCAATAGGCTATTTATGAATTTGTTTAAGTGGGAAAATGGGTTTTTAGAGAGAGAGAGATGTAGTTAGCCAGGTTCTCACTACGGATCTGCTATATTGCCTATTTCGGTGGAAGTCAGAGGAAGTGGAAGTTACTACTTGCCTGAATAACCTCAACAGCTAAACACAAGTCTTTAGCAACCATGGTTGGCTGCCTGCAATGTGTTCATGATTCACATAGTTCATGTGCACAGCACAAAGCAGAAATAAGACTGCTGTGATTGGTGATTTATCAGAAAGTTGCAGAAAAGTTTGTAGACACCTTCTCAAATATGCATGTTCCACTTTCTGGCTTCAAATATTGCATTTACTGCAACTCCATTAAGATGGAGACTGATGCCACAATATTCAAATGGCTGTTCTGTTTGATGTGTGTAGAGTTCAATTACAGGGTGGGATTAGTCATATAATCTCCCCTAGTGTTTTTACACTAAAACAATATCTGTCAGCACCATAATGAACCCTACAGTTTGGTCTTGGTTACTGAAGATTCACATTAATCATTGAGCAATCAATCAGGGGTTTGATGGTAGCTGATGGGCCATGTCCCACAGGCCTAGCCTTCATGAAGTGGAGGCCATTACACGGCACAGCCTTGACTTTGATTTATCACTCTGGAGGAGTTGGGAGGTGCGCATTCACAGCAGGAGTTGGTGGAGGGGAGGATTTGACTGAGCTAGGCATATCTGGTGCCTTCACCCTTTGGTCCACATGTCTGTTGCTAAGCAACAGTTAATGCTTCTTGTCCATATAACGTTTATGGACAATTCTTCTGCTACACTTTTCAAATCCTCCCATGTTGCCAAGCAGGGTTTGATGAAGCAGGACAAATGGTAAAGGAGAGGTCCACTCACTTGCTCACAGCATTCCACAATTGTTACGCATTCTTGAGAAGTCAATGCCTTATTTATTTCATTATTTGTGCGTTATGCAAGCTCCCGACTTACCACTGGCATTTTTTTTACAGGCTCCTTCTAGCACACAGCGGGGACAAGGTGCTTGTGAACATACAGGCCCGTCTACTCACACTGACGTCTACGTCTGCGAAGCAGTGATCATACCAGTGGCGCCTTTCACAGGGTGTTTGGCTAGCTTTATGATATATGCCTGCAGAGTGCCGACTTGCACAACACTTGATGTGCCGTTCATCACCACCATAATGAGCAAGCATGCTTCAAAGCCATCTGTCAGAACCATCACATTTTTCAAGTGATTTCTGCAGCTGCAGCATCCTCACTGCTTGCTGTTTCTGTTTGGAAATTGCAATGACTACTTTATAGTGCCATGAAAGTGATGTCAGAGATACATTATATATTTTAAAACATTTATTTTGCATATTTTTCATTTCCTAGTAGGAACTGCAAAAAATCTACATTATTAGTCTGTTTTAATCAAATTAAAACTTTAATTTCAGACATTTTTTCTTTTCCTATATATACAAATGGATAACTTTAATACATAACCTACGATTTGGTAATTAAAGCAACTCTAAAGAGTTTCAAAATCGCACCATCTACAGGTTAAAAACCGGAATTACTGCCGTCGTAAATAATTAAGCATGCATATAATATATATATTATATGCATGCTAAACCACAAACGGGAAACCACAACGGGAAAAAAATTATGAAGATTTGCTAAATAGACTGCAAAACTGTAGTTTCTAAAGCCAAAATAGATAGCTTCTAACCCATCAGATTGCATGCGTAACGTTACACTTACAACCGTAACATGGATGTGTACTCAATTTTCATTTAATTTCTAAATCCACTAGTTTCACAATGAAATATCCGACTCACATATAAATATGTTGACAACTTACGGATGATGGCATGCTTTCAAAAGCGCTAAAGCTATAAACAACTAGGAAACGTACCTAGCATTACCCACGTTAGCGCCTTAGCTAACACAAGACTCATCCACTGTTTGTAGCCATCACAGGCTAATCGATAGATAAAACAATCAATGATGAATACTGTCGGATATACCATTATTACTTACAAGTCTAATAGCAACAAAGCTAGGTCACCATGCGTTTTGCAATGTGTAGCCTCCTTCAGCTCTCACCAACAAATGAAAGCCGGACCAATATTCACTTTGGTTCCCGTTTTTTTTTTTTTTTTTTTTTTTGCTTCTTCAGATCTCCTTCTTTACTTTTCTCCTTCTGCCGCATGATTGCAATTCAAACACAACCGCGTTTTCTCCCGTTATATATCTGTCGAGGCAGCTCAACTCTAGATATACTCCAACCTATGGCTGGCCGCAAAGCCAATCGACTGTAGTTTTTACTTGGACTACAGAACCTGGACCCGACAGGGCGAACTTGTTTAGTGCTATTACAGCCGATAGAGGGCTCCAGAGCAGATGCAGAAGGTAACGTTCATACTGTTATGAGTTGATGGACCACCAAAACGATTTTGAAAAAAATATTTTAAGGTCTTAAAAACTCTTTAGTGTTGCTTTAATGTGATTCAGTTTAAAGAACTTGGCATTATTTTGGTGTTGAGATGAAACCAACAATACTTTGACACACCACACTCATAATGTGACGGTTTCCTCATCTCTCTGGGGTTGATCCACATGCTTTTCTCCTTTCTTTTGTGTAAACACTGCCTCCCTTAAGCATGCTCATACATTATCAATGGGAGACATTTGGGGCTTCTTGAAAAACAACTGCTTTTAACTTTCCCATGATAAAAACATGAAAATGCTGTCAGTTCTCAGAGACACAACATTAATGAGGTCTGCTGTGGTTGGAAGGCAGTCGTTTGTGTGCCTCAGCCCGTAAGCAGAGGGATTGTGGGTTAGGGCCACAGCAAACACTGTCTACCTTGAAAGTCTTGGTACAAGGTTGAAGTTTTTAGGATGTGGGTTGTGTCGCCTTAGAAGGACATCACTCAAGTTGGTAGGCTCTATATGTCAGCCGTTGGCATTGAGATCATTCTGAGTAGCTGTTATACACATTTGGAGACTCTTGGTACATCACTAGCTGGGTTTCCATTGAACTTATTTGCATTTAATTTTCACATTAATAAATCTTCAACTCCAGAAAATAAACATCTCCATAATGTTTCTATGAATGGTGTAATGGATGTCATAAAAAATGAACATTAGACAAATCTTCAACTCAAGAATATGCATATCTGCATATGCTTATATGAACTGTGTAATGAATGTCATAAAACAATTAGACTAATCAAGTGATATGTTCTGACCAAGCGTGGCATCAATGTCTACAGACAGAAACACTGTAAAAAGTGTGTAATGTGATGTGTGAAAAGTGCAAATGATAATATTTTGGATTTGATCGCATATTCCTTATTCACATCAAGAGCAGTGGTCTAGGTTTGGTTTGGAAAGGTGTGGAGACATAAATTTGGCATGTTGAGAGGGGATCCTATTTTTTATAATATAGTCAGATACAACGCTTGGAATTTTCTACCAAATAAAAACTATATTTGCATACCTCTCTCAATTTTAAGACTTGAAAGTTCAAAGTTGTGAAAGAGACCATAAATGCCTTCAGGGTTTCAGTGCTTAGTCTTAAACCAGTGAATTAAATACTACACAGAATGTTAGCCTGGTGGATATCCACTGACAGAAGCATTCCCAATAGTAATGGTTCTTTCTGAATAGTCTCAACAGTCCAGGGGCTTACCAAATTCTGGGCCCTAAGGACAAGCTGTGCCCATGCCATTTTGGGCCCTGGTACCCCCACCCCCCCCTTCTTCTTTCACACCCTTCCTTACACCTACTGAATGTCTTACTATGCTTTTAGAGGTAATTTGTCCCATAGTCCTGCAGCATATGCCCGACATCAGGCAATAATGCTTGTAACATACTCTGACAGACTCCAAAAGAAAAGAACATTTGTAGTCACTCTTGATAACCTAACCTCTCAATGTTTGATGACTACAAATGGAGCTAAAACAAAATGGTCATTGCAATTTCACCTTATAATTTGTACTGAGACATATGTAAAACAGGAGCCGTCTTTTTGAATTTGGTGCCTGTCCAACTGCTGTTTAATATGCAAGCCTTAACAGAGGAAAGTGCAGTGGCTTTACACGTAGCTTGTAATGATGGGATCAATCTATCACTGCTTTTAAGAGTATCACTGACTTCATTCCCACAGTTGTGGAGGACTGGCACGTCAGTGACGCTGCTGAGCTTCAGTCATATTTATTGTGTTTAGCGGGCATCTTTGGACATCTAATAAAACGTGTCACTCCCTAATGGATTAGTTCTCCAGACAAAGTCTTAAGGGACTAATGTGTTAGCAAGTGGAGCCTTGTCAGAAAAGATCAAAGAGAGAAGCTGGGAATTGGTGAACTGAAACAGATCCGCTCACTACATGGAACTCCTTCTGCTTTCTTTTCCTTTTCTCTTTTCATGTGTTCATTCCGAAAGGTTAAAACATGATCAAACTTAGAATGCTGATGTTTGGTATCTCAGGCGAAACGTCTCCTCAAACGTTTGACTAAAATCTAATTCAAACAGGTACATGGAATCAATGATTCAGTTACTTTTCAGATTGCTAAAATGGAAACAGTGTCACTAAAAACACAAATTGATGAATGATGCTAAATTACTTTCTTCCGCATGGCTATTACCGTTGCGTAATGGATTCTCCTAGGGGGCCGCTCACACGGAACGCGCTTTTCACCTCCAAAACCGCCTATTGTGTCGCAACCATTCCAAAAACTCGCCGTTTGCAAAGCGGTTAAGAACGCAAACGTTGCTACGCAACTCCCATTGTTAATAAAAACGCGACCTCAAAAGTTCAAACATTGTCAACTCTGAGCATCTTGCGTTTTTAGAGACGCAAGCGACAAAAAAAGCCATACACGTCTCAGCAGTGGAACTTTTTCAAAGACGCACCGTTCCATAGGGAAACAATTGAAATCGAGTGCCTGGAAGTTAAAAAAGCGTGTCCGTGTGAACGGGCCCTAAGACTGTCACAAAACGTATCCATTAAGCAAATGCACAGTGTTAGTATTCCACACATGAAGCCTTTACTTAAAGGTTAACGTGCCAATTCCTCAAAAAAATGTCACAAGTTTTAGTGCTGCCTTATTATGCAATAGCCTATCTGTTCATCTCGACCTCCACAAGCTCCACAAGCACTCTAACGTCTAACACATGGGCCATGGGGATTCTTTCTATCCACTATTTGAATCATAGGCTGCATTTGAAAAGACCTTTTTGTAGCATTATCACTGCTTTTGCCATCCCCATGTGAACTGACTGCCATCAGCTCACTGGAGGCTTGGGCAATAGCATCAACCATGCAACTCATCAGCCACTGATTTCATGCCTCTAAAATATTGATCAAATCACTCTCAATTTGGGTGCACTATATGAGCCTCCTGTTGTTTTATTCTATTCATTTTTAAAATGGAAATTTACATATTGAAATCCCATTAACATTTTTGGAGTCTGGAAAGCTCAGGGATCAAATGATTCAGGGAATCTTTTGACAATCTGGGGCAGACATATGGGGCACCGCAGTTGGCAGACAGACAAGGTGGAATCTAAACCATATTTTTTGTCTTTATTTACCTTATAATTGTGATGGGATGATGAAAACTACTTGAGACTACTTTTGTCTCTGGCAAAAGCTGGTTGATGAGATGTTCCTTGCCAGATTCCAATGAGGACTGATAGCTGTAGTGCACCTCAATCTAGGGTTAAATAAGCTATTTATGTTATTTTACTGTTTATAATAAAATCTACAAATTAAGCCAAAACAATGAGGTGGAACCTTGCAAACAAAATGTAACAAAGTTTGCATGATAGAGTTTCAGAGCTTCCCAGTAACCTTATAAGTGATCCCTTGAGCTTTCTAGAAGAATATATTTTCAGCACTGTTAGTATTTGGCATCCCTATGTAAATAAAGTGCACACGTTTACAGTGTTTACAGAACCCAGCCTACAAAAGAGTGCACCTACAAAAGAGTGCACCCATTGTTATTTGATAAAGTGAACACATCTTAATGGAAGCCCCCTTATTTACTACCTTCAGTACATGAGTCAGTGGTATTGCCTCATTAAATCACTGCAGCCCAATCTCATTGAGCAAGAGTGGTGCTCCATTGTTGCACATGAAAAGGGAGCTAGATGAGGAAAGCTGATGGCCATGGAGACAAGTGTGCCTCAGAGCCTCATGCACTGGCTCATCACAGAAGCCCCTGATACTGCAGCAGAGCCTTTCCTCTGCTGGGTCATGAACCTCTGCTATTTCAAGAAGTGAGGCATTCTGTATAAACTCCCCAGCACTCAAAATGATTAGCTGTTGCATAACCTTTGCGATGTCAAAGGGTTAAGGCCCCGGTTTTAATCTAGTTCGTGCATTAATGGGTTTCAGTGGGTTTCTTGGGCTGTAATCCAGAAGAACAATTTAAAAGGCGCATTGGAAGCACATTAAGCTGTCAACACAACTGTTCCAAGCTGAAAAAGCAAGAGAGCATGTTATTGAGACATGGGTTATTATAGCACTTAATCTGAAAGAATGAGTGAACCAAAGAGCAACGACAAATCATTTAATCTGTCTTCTAAGATTAATTCCCTTTGATTCCCTGCTCCATTGGCAATCACATTTACCTACTTAAGAAATTTGCTTTTTGTTTTTAATTCTTCACCGGACCCCATTGCTACCAGCTAGCACACTGACCTCTGATTACACAGTAATCAATGGAGCCTAACAGCATTTTCAGCAACAATTTCACCCTGCGGTTTCAATCGATTCAGCAGAGCCCTGTGTAATGTCGTCTCACCTATCTTTGTAAGCACTGCCTTCCACAGATGTTGTTCTTGATGGTGTCTTATAGAATGTTACCATGCAGCACTTTCAAAATTGATGATGTCTTTTGAGGGGGAAGAAACGAGCTGAAAGCCTCATTGAGGGTTTGATGAAAGAGTGCATACATGAATGCAAGAGAAAGGTAATGATGGGCTGTCTCTCCTCCTGGGTTCAGCCATCTGCAAAGGAGAATGCCAGTCACAGGCAGTACACATGAGAGCCTCTTGATTAGGCTATGATGCTATGCTATGCACATGCCCTTGTGTACCACAAATGTAAATGGCTGATGGTAAGCACCGAATGCTGGATATTCAATGCAATCTAATGCTGAACAAAGTTTTCTTTGGGGAAAAGTCCCATCGAGAGAAATCCCATCGTAAAAGAGAAGCATGGTGAGAACTTCCTTTAATAGATTTTTCTCTCCTCCTCTCCATCTCCCAGATTATTATTTTCGCCCACGCACCTGCTATAAACGCAGCGTGTATGCAAATGCAGTCTGTATTCCCGTTGAATACATCTGCTGTGGGCTCCTGCCTTTTAAGTCACCCTGGTAGACAGTGGCGGTTTTAGGCATGGGCGAACGGGGCAGCCGCCCAGGGCGGCATTACGTGGGCGGCACACGAACTTGGGGGGGGGAATCTGTGCTTTTCTATGATAAGCTACCTGTGCCGCCCCTGCCTGCTGCTGAAGGAGCCGCACAGAAGCTGAGCGAGCCGAGAGGGGATGAGGGGAGGGGTTGGGGGCGCAGAGTAGGCTACAGTTCACCTCTTCCAAATGAAGCGGACAAGAAGGTGGGCTAAACTATGTCAGTGACACCTGACTTTATTACAAATAACGCACATTTAATTCAAAATATTACTTAGGAAAAAAAGAGAAAAAATATCAACACAGACCAATAAGTAGCACCTTTTTATTTATTTAATTATGTGAAATTGCTAATAAAAATAGGTAGTCCTAATAAAAACGATTATGATGTGGAGGTGAATTGGTTTAGTCTTGACTTAGGCTATAGTCCTGAGTGACTGCAGATGGGAAATCTGTTGATTGTCGATTAGTAAACACAGCGATGGAGAAAAAGACCAAAGCTATCAGGTAACCAATTTAGGAAAAAAAGAAAAGATGAGAAGGAACGGGCAAAAGATATCCAAAGATATCCAACAATGATTAAGGTATTCAGTGGTGTAACGGGTAGGCTAATTCACGGTACCCTAGCCACCGCCAGTATGATCAGAATGCAGAAGTTGCCGACATTGAAATATCGTGAAGGTGTCAACGTTTCTTGAATCGTAGGCTAAAAGGTAAATTTGTGGACCTGTGAATTAAGCAGGGGAGGGTTGCTCGACATATTACATTTGCCAAGGGGGGTTATTTAAATTCCCCTGGCTGGCTCATAGGCTAGGTTTCTACGAGGTGACTTTCATCCTCCGGTGGACCAGTTCAACGGCCCCTTCTTGCTATGCTTTTTAAAACACAATAAAATCATAATAGGCAATACAAACCATCACAGAAATTCTAACATTAGGCCTATTTAGTGAAACTTACCAATCCCTTATTTTAGTGTGTTTTGGCCAGTTTTTTTTTTTTTGTTGGGGGGGGGGGGGGGCGCCAGGAGGTACTTTCGCCCAAGGCGTAATTCAGTGTAGAACCGCCACTGCTGGTAGAGACTAGGCTGCTGTCTCTCTCGCCGATGCATACACTCGTGGAGAGGGACACTTGAGAATTGTCCTTCAAGGACAATATGACCAAGATGGTGTGCGTTTCTTTCTATTTATGTGTGTCAGTGTGGGTTTGTATGTGGCAGTCTGTGAGTGTGTGTGTGTGTCTCTAGGCATGTCTTAAGTGTAGCTCTTCAGCACCATGTGAAGGATTACGACGATTACGATGACCCCAGCAGTTGTTTTTTTTTTTTTGCAATATTTTTGTCATTTTAAATTTGTATTGCTTAATTCCATCTATTCCTCAAATAGGTTGTCTTAGAGATGAGTACATTTGGATATGGATGTTTTTATTGTATGTATTGTGGCAGCACTGTGGGGTGCTCTCATCTCTCATCACGTTATATCTTATACAGAGGAGCACACACACACATTTGTACACATGTTCACATACAAACAAGCAGTCACACACACAAACTCACAAAAGCTTTCAGCAGCTACTGTGTCACTGGCCTTTTCTCTGCATGACAACAGCCCCTGAATGAATCCTTCCCATAACCTTGACTAGAGCTCAAATGAGAAGGGCTGGGATCTTTATTTCATTGGAACCATGAAGGAAGACATTTTGGACGAAGACAGGACAGGTCTTTCCTTTTTACACTCAGTTGAATTAAGGCCTTTGTCTAGGCTATGATAAAAATGTATGAAAATGTTCCTAAGTAAGCAAAGCTATTTTAAATCCTCTAATTTTATCTCATTTGATCTCATTTATTCTATTTTCCCCTTACAGCCTTTGATATTTTTGCCCTCATGGGAATTCATGTTTATAGTGTAATTTTGTAACTTCAGCTTTTTTGCAACCCAACATAAAATGAAAGAGCAGAATCCCCATACAATTATTAGTATGCAACACTATTTGCTATGTGTGTTTTAACACAATCTCCAGTATACTTCATGTATGAGAGCATGTTAATAATGCAATCAAAGAGATTTTCATTAATTACCACCGAGTAAACATTGACAACAAGGATTCAGAAAGCCCATTACAAGAGGTAGTTTGTGTATGGGTCAAGAGATAAAGCTAATGAATAACAGACTCACTGCAAGGTTCTAAAACAAGAGCAGGGCACAGCTGTTCACTTCTCATTCTGCCAGTGTTTTGGTGACGGGGGCTTTTTTTGCTCCTGGTATATTAAAGCCTGTCCCTCGTTTGACCTTGTCTGTTGATGTGGGTACAGCATCTATAGTGTACAACACCTTAAGAGTAATACTACACCATACACCACAACACCTTAAGAGTAATGCTACACCATACACCACAACACAACACCTTAAGAGTAATACTACACCATACATCACAACATAACACCACACCATACACCACAACTGACCACAACACAACACCTTAAGAGTAATACCACACCATACACCACAATACAACACCTTCAAAGTAATACCACACCATACACCACAATACAACACCTTAAAAGTAATACCACACCATACACCACAATACAACACCTTAAAAGTAATACCACACCATTAGACTAATACCACAAGTTGTTTATCTCATTTCTCCCCTATATTAGCCAGTGCTTAAGATTAATTTTAAGCCTGCTATACTGGTAGTGCTTTGTGGCAACATCATAATATTAATAACATGTCAGACAATTATACTGATCTCTACACTGATCACTGTACTGATCACATCTGCATTTTACTAATACTTGTATTTGATGTGCCATTTTTATCCCTGTGAATTGATAGTCAACATTCATGATGATGAATGGTACCAGACTACAAAGCATGAAAATATATTTTGATGACTAAGACACCCATTAAAAGCATGAGCTGATCATCTGATAAATGTGTGTCCACTCTTAGAATTCCAATTAGACCTCTTGCTATCTACTCTTCTATTCTGTCTGTGATGTAACTCTTTGTGTTCGTCCAATCTCATCTAGCTCTTTCATCTTCACACCCGTGGTAACAAATAGAAGCAGCAAAAGAAAGCAGGTAGAGAGAAAGGGAGCGAGAGAGAGATCTGTTGTGTATGTTGAAGTGAGTGTTGGTTGAAGTGTGACTTGCAAACAAAAACATAGGTGACCAAAGGCTCTGCTAACGATAACACTGCCTTTGAGTGCTTGCCTCAGGATGCTACTTCCACAAGCGGATATTGTAATTATAATGTGTTCACATCACATTTGTTCAAATCCCTTCATGGAAATGCAGCACAAATAATAAGCATCTTGAAAAACAATATGTTTAGTTTATTTCATTTATTACTTACAGCAGTGGTTGGCAAATAGCGGCCGTCAGATGATTAAAATAAAAACCTATAATATTTGCTGTCAAAAACGACAATTCAACAGATTTCATTACACTATCATCACTATCACTTCCTTTATAACGTTGTGAGAATCCATGCTGCGTTGAGGAACGCATTTGTAACTTTTTGCTGCGCTGTAAGTGCCCGAACTAGGATCTTGCAACTCTGTGTATATCCATCCGTCATGGCTTCAATTAAATTAAACAAAATTCAATTAAATTTTATTTGTATAGCGCATTATAACAAAAGACAGGTCTCGTAGCGCTTAACAAAGAGCACCAATTAGTAGGCTGAGTGAATATGTTTTTTGGTCATGTCGCGTGGTGCCTTGTTATATATTCTTTGCAAACGGCGACAACCTCCTTGCAGGATGAGATGTTGGATGTTCATAAATTCAGGTAGGCTGAACGCAGACCTTTTCTTCCACTCTTTGTGCATCCTACTATCGATAACAACCTTTCTTTTCGTCGCTTTGGACAGTGACGTTTTGCTTCGCTAGCTAGAATCATGGGTTTTTCACACATCCCAAACAGAAACAAGAATTAGCAACTTAACTAATGCATGGCCAAATCATTAGCTATTCAGGTTGCTAGGCCTATCTGTTGAATGACGGATGACAGGAGCTGCAGCAGTCATTTTAAATGAATGTAAATTATTTTTAACATTTTGTTGCCTATGATAGGCCTTTAAATAGAGTAGCATATAGGCTAATAGAGTTTTTTTTTCAGTAGGAAAGCATGGTTTGCCTGATGATGATGGCCCGCGATTGAATTGTCAAAAAAAAAATTGTCAAAACCTATTTGCCAACCCCTGACTTACAGGGATAATGTAGAAAATGCACAAATCACTTAGAAAAAGATAAAAGACAGTATATAAATAAAAGTAGGCCTATATAAATAAAGAGATATAAAAATGAAACTGAAACAGCAGCAGAAACCATTTCTCCCCCTTCATCAGTGTTTGTCAATGAAGCAGTACCCAAGGGCCAACATTGCATTGAGAAAGAGACAATTAAAAGGGAGGCATTCAACCACAAATAGAGGACACTGATGTCAAACTTTTATCACAAATATTAAAGGTATAGTTCAGTTTTAACACTTTGAGCCCCTTTCACAGGTTGTCTAAGATGCAATAAAGTGGTTGACACCGAAATTTTGACTATTGCGCCTGTCTCGGCTATTTGGGAAAGGTAGAATCACCTCTGTCTGCTTCAAAATGGCTAGCAATGGGCATTTGTTGTTTCTATCCTTAAAACACTAGTTTTAAAAAAGTGCTACTCACTGAGTGGTTCGCTGATGTTCCAACCCAAGTATCATAGCAAAATACAATTTCTGTCATGTTTTATTTCCCATTTTATAATTCCCATAGGTTTCTATTAGCCCTATTAGTTCTATTAGAAATTAGTCCAACATGGAAAAATGGTGGCGTGTTCCATTTATATCTATGGGGTAGTCCTATGAGAGAACATTCCCTAAACAAATAATTGCTAAATCAAAAATCCTTGAGTCTGCCAGATGCCCAGTCCTAGTAGTAAAATGACAGCAGAAGGAGGAGTTTTATTGACTAAAGGCTAACATTTCCCCACCTGGAAATAGGTAGGCCTAGTTGAATGTTGCAATGCAATGACTGGTTCCTCAAAAATGCATTACCTACGCCAAATGTATTAAACTAGGTCTTTTATCTAACTTGAACAAATACTGGGCAATGAGTACAGGCATCCCACAGCCCCCTTAAAGTATAGACCTAGCAGTTCAAACCATTCTGTCAGCACAGGAATGAACAAGCCTTTTTGGGGTGGAGACTATAAACGATTTAATAGGCAGAAATTTAACAATGAAAAAAGAAAAAATGAAGCAAGCTTTGTTTAATTAGCATGCCACTGTGACAGGTGAGAATTAGTCACGGAGAAGTCTTTTCCTGTGACCATTGTGGTCAAATTATCCACTCAGAGACTGAATTGAAAGGAGATCAAATAGGTGCTGGGATGTAAAGGATTTGGACATTGTAGGAAAGGTACAATTATGTCAGGGTCCTGTCCTGGACTTTTTCTGTTTCCCCCCTGCTGGTTGTTTTTGGTATTGTCTTCGCCTTCCCCCTGTTCAGCTTCCTGTCTTTTCCCGCCCTTTTGTCTGTACACCTGTGTTCCGTTTGTCATTAGGTCTTGTATTTAAGTTCTGTCAACTCTGTCCTCTGTGTTGGTCCGTCTGTCCATGTTGGCTGTCTTGTTAGCTGTGTTTCTGCCCATGCTTGTGCTGTCTTGTTTCTGCCTGTTCTCCTGCTGTCTTTTTCTGTGTTCTTTATCTAGTGAGTGTTTAGTCCCTGTGTTTGTTTGTGTGTCCTGTAGCTCTTGTTTAGCTTCTTGTATGTGTTTAGCTTGTCTGCGTCCAGCTAGTTAGTGTTGCATGTTCAGTTGTTGATTTTGGTGTCTGCGTTTAGCTTGTCTCCGTGTTGCCTGTACACGTCTAGCTTGCCTGTGTCTAGCTTGCCTGTGTCTAGCTTGTCTGTTAATCTTGTCTGTGTTTTGGTTTGAACATTTTGTTAGTTTAATTTCATCCTTTCTCTTGGCAGTTGCGTCTATTCTGTTTGTGCCTTCTATGTTATCTGTTTCAGTTGTACTATTGTAGTTGCTGTGTAGTCTGTGCCTGTGTTGCCTGTCCTTTGTGTTCTGTGTTAACCGTGCCCTGTTTAGCTTGTCTGATTTGTTGTCTGTTAGTCCTGTAGCCTTGTCCTAAAAAAGAAAGAGTCTGCATTTGGGTCCTTTCCGCAAAACCCTAACAAATTCTTTCAAGTTATCAAATAATTCTACGTGGACCTAGAATAGTATTGCAAAGATTGGGGAAACAGTCTTACCTTGTGTGTGTGGTTTTTTTTTTTAAACAAATGCTGTGTTTATGCTTGCTAATTTGAAATTTTTACGTCGCACTGTTATTGACATCATCAACCACACAATGACTCCTGAATGGTTGAATATGACATTGATCCTGGACGAATAACTTTGACATTGATCCCGAACTCTTAATTACTTGGTGATATCAGATCGTGCGAATGCCATTAGACTTTCCACTCCGTGGGATTCCTTTCTCCCCTAATCAGCAGGCACTAACCCACTCCCAGACAGCAGGAGCCATTTTTACATTCACCACATGCAGAATACTCAAATTAGCCATAATGCCATAATTGAGAGATTTGAGGCTATTTTTCAGCAGGCGGTCTGAGCTTGCGAGAGACCTGTAGTTATATTATCCATATTTCACAATGCCAATTGTAGGCTGCCCTAGTTATCAGCTATCTAGCGTAGGCTTGACTTAATATAAAATCTGCTAAAGCATAATAAAGAGATTCTTGTCAGAATGCATTTCTCCAAGCCATCCTCTGCATACTCAGCACAAAGTGAAGTTTAAGATATTGGAATCACCATGCGTGAATAAGCTCTACAAGACAAATCAGCTCTAGCAGATTCCATGCCAATCATTTGTCAGATTCATGCTTATATCAAAGCCTATCTCTTTTCCCGTGCTCTGTTGATGGATACTGGAACTAGCTGGAGAGACAGGTAGACAGACAAACAGATAATCTGTTCAAAAGAGCGTCATACAGGTAGACTGACAGGCAAATAGATAGTTCAATGTCACTAGGACATAATGAAATACATGAACAAGTTGGAGCAATAGTCAGTGTTCTTTCAGGTAAGAGACAACAAGGAAAGAGAGGACAATCATTGGGAAGAGACATGTTGCCAGAAATCATGTAATCCAGGGGAGGGTGACAGGTAGCAATCACCTAAGTACACGGTGGCTGCATACTGAACCAAGCTCCAACCTCCCCAAACATCATCTTATGGACATCCCATGGTGGCAGCCAAGTATACTACTAAGGAATATATCTAGCTCTATGAGATATAGAATATATTTGGGTGTCCATGCAACTCTACACACAATTCTCATGCAAAAGTGAAAAAAGACCTAACAGGATCAACCCAATCAATTTCAAACCAACAAATGAATGAATTAATAAATTCAGTTTATTCATTTAGACTGACAGGATAAATGAACAAGAGACAAAACAGACAAAAAACCAGAGTCTATATTTTATTACCATCATACTCTTCTCAAAGCTACGGTTTGAAAAGCACACCTTGGTGAAGACATTTTTATTTGGTCTACAGGTGTTTTTTTAATGTTTCAATTAGTGTTAAAAAAGGCAAAACAAGGGGAAGCAAGAAACAAATAGTGAAGTAGCATTTGTTTTGGCCCCAGCCTCTGAAATGTTTTTGCATCTATAAGTGGCATTCATCACCTCATCATGACTGATTGTTAAAATTGCCTTAATTTCCCAATCCTCTCTGAAAACCCTTGTATTTCAAACACTGGAGATAGTCTTTAAACCAGCTTAGCGCATACATTTAACTGCCAGGCAACATAGGCATCAGTCACTTACACAAAGTAGGCTACATAACATTTATGATAGTCCCTTGAAATACCCAAGGCAGCCTCTAATCTCAAAGCAGCATGTGGTTCAAAGTAGGGATTTAATGCTCACAGGTTAAATTAAATTAACTGAACTGTGTGGAAGGTCCCAGGCAGAATCAAAGTGTTGGGGAAACGTCAGTGCCTGCTTACACACGCAGGCTGTTCAGATTCCCAGGCAGCCCTGTTCACTCCCTCTGATTTTTCATGTGTGCCTATATGCTGTTTGGACTCTCTGAAGTCGAGGGAAGAGGAGAGGGAGGGAAGTGGAGCGCGGCAGTGAGAGGAAGAGAAAAGTGGCCAGTGTACGAAGCCGTCATCTCACTCCTGTCTCGAGCTGACTGCGTGGTGAAGCTTGTTGGGTATACACTGTAACAGCTCAATTATGAGACCAAGGCCCAATTGAGGTCTTCACCACCTATTGAGAGGTAAAAAAATGGCAAAATTGTTGTTTTTCTTATAAGAAAATGTTAGTAAATCCCTGGAAATTTGTGGAAATTAACCCCATGATGTAGGGTAGCATACCCATAGTATAAACTCCTGCGCAGTTTGTTCATGGTGAGTTGTTATTTAGATCTCAACATGTTTTGGTTAGTATGAGGCTAATGTTGGTACAGCAGGATATTCTCTTCCAACAATTCTTTGAAAAGATACAAAGGAACATAACTCCTAAACCCAAACTCCTAAGTTCTGGCATGATGTGTTTTTAATTAGATTGCATGGGAATGCAATTGTTATCTGTTTTCTTCTTAGATTCAACAACTTTAATGTGGCCCAAACCGCTTAACCTAGAAACTTACAGACTACACAGTATGGACACTGCAATGGTGGCACAGTGGTTAAGAAATTGGGATTCAAGTTGCCTAGAAACTGTGAGTTCCAATCCTGGCTACCAATGTTATGCTCCTGAGCAAGGCACTTAAACTTAAGTTGGTCTATGGGATACTGGCCCTGAAGCAATTGGCTCGTTAAAATATTTGGTGCAACTGGACTAACTGTGGCTTTGTCAGTCTAAGCATACGTCTCTTCAGACTCTACACACACCACATACACTACGGCCGTGGCATAGTGGTTAAGCAACTGGGCTTGCATGCAAGTTGCTTAGAAATGGGGGTTCAAATCCTGCTTACAGCTGTCACGCCCCTTGAACAAGCAAGTAACGTTATGGATACTAACGTATCCTCGGTTCTCTGAGTGAGAAGATGAAACGTATGAGTGGATGATGCCTATCATCTCCTACTTTTCTGAAGTCAATTTTAACCAACCCTTTGAAAAAAGGGCAGTAAGCGCTCTGACGCGCGCAGGCAACTACTTAGACAGCCCTGCGTGACGTCAGAAAGTCTATATATTGACTGCGCTTACGCTTCAGGTCCTCTTTGCCAAGCTCACCAGCGTCGGCGACTTGAGGCCCGAAGCGTACGTTTCGGCTTCTCACTCAGAGAACCGAGGACACGTTAGTATCCGTAACGTTCTCTTTCGTTTCGAAGCCGAAACGTACGAGTGGATCACTACAACCACGCCTCAAGAGCCCTACACCGAGGAGCCCGAGGTGGGAAGACCCATGGGACCGCCGCCGGGCCCAGAGAGAACACTCTCTGCTACACCCGGCCTGGTGACGTCCAATGCGTAAAAACGCGCGAAGGTGTTGCCTGAGGCCCACGAAGCGCTCAGACAGATATCCTGCATAGGGACGCCTTTCCAGAAGGCCCAAGAAGCCGCCACTCCACGGGTGGAGTACGCCCTGACATGAGCAGGCGGAGGAGCACCCGCTGCCTCATATGCCAGACGTATGGCTTCAGTAAGCCAATGCGACATGCGTTGGGTAGACAAGGCCTGACCCTTGGCACACTCGCCATGGCAGACGAACAAATGGTTCGTCTTCTTGATGCTCTGCGTACGCGTCAAATAGGCACAAAGCGCTCTGACCGGGCACAGAGTGACGGGCACAGAACCGCCCGTCTCAGGAAGGGCTGAGAGCTCAATGACCCTCGAACGAGGGTCAGTAGACAGCACTTTCGGGCGAGAAAAGGGATTTGGTCGCAGCGGTACCCGCGCGTCATCTTGCGTGAATTCAAGACAGTCAGGACTGACTGACAGGGCAGTCAGATTGCTAACGCGCTTCACCGAGACCAGGGCGAGCAGAAGCGCTGCCGTCAGGGAAAGCCTCTTTAGACTGCCACTCGACAGAGGGTCAAAGGGCGTAAGAGCCAGTCCGCGTAGGACAGTGGCCAGGTCCCAAGTAGGGCCCGAACGTGAGGAAGAGGGGCGAAGCCGCCTGACGCCCTTCATGAAGCGCGACGCAAGGGGGTGAGCGCCTGGGGAAACGCCAGCATAGCCAACATGGCATGCCGAAATAGCTGCGAGGTACACCTTCAGAGTAGAGGGTGTACGACCCTGATCAAACAGGTGTTGCAGAAAAGCAAGCACCTCGCCAATAGGGCAGACTAGAGGATCACAGCCTCCGTCTCTGCACCACGTGCTGAACACACACCACTTCAGTGTATACAACGACCTAGTGGACGTAGCTCTAGCAGCCTGAACAGTCTCTATAACTGCGCCTGACAGGCCGCTCTCTAGGAGACGTGCCCGTTCAGGGGCCAGGCCGTCAGTCTCCACGCCTCCGGCTTGGGGTGCCACAGCGACCCGTGAGCCTGAGATAGGAGATCCCTCCTCAGAGGGAGGGTCCAAGGCTGGCCTTCCAACAGTGAGACCAGATCTGAGAACCAGCTCTGAGATGGCCAATTGGGGGCCACCCTGTGAGCCCCCGCTCTGATTCTGGCCAACACCTGACGCATCAGAGGAAGGGGGGGAGAAGCGTAGAGCAGACC
>JAGFZM010001218.1:235246-285917 GCA_017657215.1 Limnothrissa miodon
GGGGGCCACCCTGTGAGCCCCCGCTCTGATTCTGGCCAACACCTGACGCATCAGAGGAAGGGGGGGAAAAGCGTAGAGCAGACCTTGCGGCCACGGATGTGCCAGCGCGTCTGACCCTAGCGGCGCATCTCGCATCTCTCTCGAGGCGAAAAGATCGACTCATGCCTGCGCAAAGCGGGACCAGAGGCTGTGCACCACGGGCAGGGCAGAGGCGACAGTCGGTTGCACGCGGAACACCCCTGGAGAGGAGGTCCGCGCCTGTGTTGCGCACACCGGGCAAGTGCGACGCCCTGATCGACAGGAAGTGTCGGGAGGCCCAGGTGAGCAGCTTGTACGCCAGGCGAAACAGGTCCGAAGAGCGCGTGCCGCCCTAGCGATTGATATAAGCCACTACAGTGGTGTTGTCTGTACGCACCAGAACGTGTTCTCCGACGAGAAGAGGGAGAAACTCTTTCAGAGCGCAGAAGACAGCTAAGGCGAGCTGCAGCGGGCGTAAGTGTAAAAGGCCGAGTTGAACAGCGCCACCAGCGGCGCACAGGAGGCCCGTCAGTCTGAGACACAGCCTGGCTGAAACGCAGGCACCTAGTCTGAAGTGGTGTAGACACACCCTGACGTCCTGACGTCCTGAAGTCTCTTCGGAGTGAGCGTCGTTCTCATTGAGCTCGAGTTCAGCCTCACGCCCAAGAACTCGACCTCCTGAGAGGGAGAGAGCATGCACTTGCTTAGGTTTACTAAGAAGCCCAGATCGTGCAGGTGACGCAAAACAGTGTGAGCCTGTGACGTTAGGAGCTGTCTGGAACCCGCCAGCAGCATCCAGTCGTCCAAGTAATTGAGGAGTCTGATACCCTGAGCGCGTAGAGGAGCGATCGCCGCCTCCACGCACTTGGTGAAGCACCGAGGTGCCAGAGACAGACCAAAAGGGAGGGCTGAGTACTCGTAAGCTCTGCCCTCGAAGGCAAAGCGTAGAAAATGCCTGTGCCTCGGGACTATACCTTTATGTATGTGAAAATAGGCGTCCTGAAGGTCTATGGTGACCATGTAATCCCCCTGGCGGACTGATTCCGCCACCATACGCCCCGTGAGCATGCGAAAGGTGATGGCATTGAGCGCTCTGAGGTCTAGAATAGGGCGAAAAGCGCCCGACTTCTTGGGCACAAGGAAGTACGTACTGGAACGACCTGTGCGCACGAGCGTCGGATCTACGCGCTGAATAGCGCCCTTTCTCAAGAGATCGCGAAGCTCCTGTCTGAGAGCAGGGGCCCTGGAGGGGGGCACCACTGACTCCATGACACCTCTGAAGGGTGGGGGTGGCCACCTGAACTGCAGTTGATAGCCCTTCAACACTGTTGAAAGAACCCAACGTGACGTTGTGCACATCGCCCAATTCTGCCTGAGCAGAGCGGCGGAATGAGGAGGCAGCAAGGACAAACGAAGTGCTATGCTGCCTCCGAGTGGCACTAGGGGGGCCGAGGTCAATGACTGAGGCTGTCCGCGGAGCTGAAGAGCGTCCGACTGACAGGGTAGAGACCCGACGTAACGTGGGGGCTAAGGGCAAGCCAACCGTGTGTGAGACCCCTGGGCGCTCACACGTGGTTGGCGAGCCGCGCACTTCACTCGCGACCTGGCGTGCACGTCAGCGATATCCGAGGTCGGTGAGCTGCGCACTTCACTTGCGACGCCCCGTGGGACGGTCGACCTGGAGCACGTGTCAGCGACGTTCGTGGTCGGTGAGCTGCGCACTCCACCCGCGACGCCCCGTGGGGCGGCCGACCTGGAGCGCGCGTCAGCGACGACCTTGAAGAGGGGGGAGAAGTTTCCCGTCTGCCCAATGGCATAAGCGTCAGACTGAGCAGACAGTTCTGCTTGTACCTGGGCGATAAATCGACCGACAGAAGCAGCGAGAGAGGACGGGGAGGGCTTCTCGACCGTGAACGACTCCGATGCGTCGCATGCCCACTGCTCGGAGGCGAGAGAGACAGAGGACACGGAGACCGTGACATTAGTAGAGGCCTCGGCGCCACCTGGGCGCCGGCGAGGCGTGACGTCACGCAAGGCGCATAGTGCACGGCGTGCGTAAGCTGAACGCGCGGCGGAGACTGAATCGGTGCCCCAGTGCGCGACAGCGCTGACAGAGCAGAGAGCGTCCTCCGGCCGGGGCCGGGGCTCATCGTGAAACATTGCCCCAGAGGGGCGATAGTGTGTGTGCGGAGTGCTTGTGAACAAGGCAAACTCAGCGCCCCCTGAGGGGGTGAGATCAGAGAGAACCGCCAAAGCGGGGGGGAACGCTCCGAGCTGGGGACTGCAGAGCGGGGACCCGTGCCTCTTGGAGCACACAGAGGCATAGCAGTCAATGGATGGGGATCGCATGACATGCTCTGCCGCGCACACGCGATCGTATCAGGATCGCTGTGGCCTCTTGCGCCGTTCCTGGCTGGTTGGACGGTTGGCGGGAGCTGCGCGTCCGCGTGAGCGAGAGCGCTGCCAAGCAGGTTGCGACCCAGTAGCCGGCGGTGGCCAATGAAGCTAGCTCAGAAGCTAACTGGGCGTGGGTCTTCAAAATCGGTGGCAGATCCTCCACGGTGGCGCATCCTTTAGCGGAGAGGAAGGAAGCGAGCTCCTCCTCGTCCACAGCCTCAATAACTGGGTCGTCATCGTCGACCTGAGGCGGCGAAGTAACCGCGCGGGCAGGGCGATGGAGCTAGCAGGGCTAGCCAGGTGGGCCGCGGTTAGCTGACCAGCCGGTAGCTGACTAGCCGCTAAGAAGCTAACCGACGGCCGAATAGCCACTTAAGACCGGTCGATTAGCCCATCCGGGTGCAAGGACGCCGGGGGAAAATCGATAGACTGGCAGGCGGGGAGAGCACTGACGCCAACGGGGGTAGAAGCCGCCCCTGGACTACCAGTGGAACCCACGAAAAATGCCGCTCTGTTGGCAATAGCCGCAGGGGAGAGGCGTTCGCAAGCCGAGCAGAGATCTGGTCGCGAAAACGCGAGCATAGCATGCTCACTCCCCATGCAGATGAAACATAGAGCATGGCGGTCGGAGAGCGCCATGGGACGATCACAGTCGGTACAACGACGAGTAGCCATCTTGCGTCTCGAGGTACCAGAAGTTAGGGACCGGCGTGAGCACTTGGAGCAAGACGGAATCCCTCGGAGAGCTTTGAAAAAAAGCTGTTGTGGTGGGCTTTCAAAAAAGCCGTTGGTTTTTAGAATATTTGCTAAAGCAAACGGAAAAAACGACTCAGAACACACGCAGTAGGCGAGGTGAAAGAGGCAAAGAGGACCTGAAGCGTAAGCGCAGTCAATATATAGACTTTCTGACGTCACGCAGGGCTGTCTAAGTAGTTGCCTGCGCGCGTCAGAGCGCTTACTGCCCTTTTTTCAAAGGGTTGGTTAAAATTGACTTCAGAAAAGTAGGAGATGATAGACATCATCCACTCGTACGTTTCGGCTTCGAAACGAAAGAGAACCCTAGATTACTGAATGGAAACTATCAACTTTAATACTGTAACTGCTCATACTGTTCAAGTGTTTAACTATTCAAATTTAATTTGACTATTCAGCCACTTCAACTGTGTCCACACTCAAGTTACCATAGTTACTATCATACCTATACTACTACCAAGCTAGCTACCAGTACAATAATGCAATTGTCTCCTAAACTTAAAGCAACAGCATTTCCATGGAATTACAGCATCTAGTTAAGAATAGCTGGTCCCAAGGATAACTACTGCTGTTGTCCTACCTTATAACTAACCTTATAAGCCTATTCTGAGGCAAAGCATATTGAGACCATACAGCCATACAACAACTCACTTATATACAGTAACTGTATATACTGTAACTGTAACCAGGAGGTTATACTGTAGTCTTAGCTGTAGTCAAAGTTGTAATGAGTAGTAGTCATGTTGTAATGTAATAAATAACTAGTGTGTTGATATGCATGTTAATAAGCAGCTAATTGACAGTGAATATAAAGTACATACATAGTTCAGATACATGCATGCATACATACATACATACATACATACATGCATACATACATGCATAGATATACATACAATTCAATTCAGTATATTCAATACAATTTAACTGACATATGTACATCAGTCCTCTTGCATACAACAGCATAATGACTGCCATGATCGGGATGTATGAGAATTTTCACAGACGTGCAACACAGATACACATACTATACAGAAATATGTTCAATTTGGATATATGTATCAGATTGGAACAGGGCTGGAAGGTTGATTTTTACATCTCCTAATCTCTTTATTGTTACATCTCCTAACAAGCCTGTGAGCAACGTATCTGATTGGACAGGAATTTAGGTTGTATAAAGAGTGAGTTGGATCAAACAGAATCAGGGTCAAAATCACGTCAAATGGGCCATGTGCTTGGCATCACTCTGGGATGCAGGCCAGCTCCCCTCACCTTCAGTGAAGCCCCGCGGTGGATAAACTCAGGGCCTGCAGATGCAGCTTGACCTTGATGGAGCTCTGTCATGCACCGCTCCCACCACACTTGGCACTGCACAGTTCCATCCCCATCCTTAGCCTCCACCTGCAGCCAACCAGCACACACACACACACACACACACAGAACTGGCTCATGAACACCATGCCATCATGGTGCCATGGTATCTAGCACCTGCCAGATTTAAAGTGACCATGACACTGAAATGAATTCAGTTCTCTTGGTACCAAAAAATGAGCTGCTACCCTCCCACAGCGTCTGATCTGAGATCAGACTATATAGCCATCGTTATCAGCAACCAAATAAATGAAGCCAAATCTTCCAACTTGGCTACTGCTCAGCTGGCCTGCAAGCACCCAACATCTGGCATCAGAGCATCACTCTCCCATTACGGCCAGGCCGAGGTGATTGTTCACTCATTGCTAGCAACCTCAGGGGTACCACTCTGCTCCCAGACCCAGGCAGAGAAAAAAAAAGGCTTTTGCACATGCAGGCAAGAATGAGCTCCAAATGGCAGGAAGAATGAGCTGGCGTCTTTGCCACAGCGCTGCCACAGTGGGAATAATCCGCCTTTCTGATGTTTTCCCCTTGTTTTTCTTTTGCAAAGTTTCCCAGAAACTGGAGGGAGTTTGAGGGTGAATGAAAAGTCAGTGTATTTGCCTGATGGTGGGGGCCAAACAGGGCAGAATGTTTAAATAGTTTTCATTCTCCCCTCCTACTTCATCACAGAAAGCACAGAAAAGGTTTAAGAAGTCAATACAGTCTGTCTATGGGCATGGATTGACGGGAAAGGAGTGGAAAGGGTTGAATTTTGCCCACATTGTTTTTAGGTGAGTGGCAGAGAGTTTTGTAGCCACGTACAGTAACCTTTTCGATCTCCTGTCCCCTGAGAGACTGTGAAAGACCCACATGTGTATCTGAACTGTAGGCCAGTGTCAGTCTTCTTCTAAACACCAAGACCCTGACGGACTCAAAGTGTCAGTCAATGCTGAATCCCCTGGTTACAATCTCAGGGGTTGATGTGGAAATGAGGTGTGGATATAATTAGGTTCAAAGGGGACAGTGATCTATGCCTGTAACTTCATGTTCTAACCCTCTGGAGATGTTGTGAGATTACATATGCACCAGGGTTGGTTTGACATTGCTGACAGACAGAAAGCAAATGAGTCCATGATATTCAAATGAAATGTGTTGTCCTTTTAGTTTACATAGTCCCTAGCGCAGCTCACAGCCCAAAGTTCTGTTTTAAATCATGGACCACTCGAGAGGAAATGTTGACTGATAAAGGTGTGGTCCAGGTTTGTCCCAAAAGACCACACCAAAAACAGAGTTGCAAAATATTACGGTTTTGCCTCAGACAACTGAGAAACAAATAACAGAGAAAGTATAATTCTTGTGTGACATATTTAGTGTGTAAGTGTTTACTTACTGATTGTGTAATACTTAGACAGATTACAGATTACAAGTTTAATGGTCAATTTAAAGACAACAGTTCTGACCTTGATGCCACTGATTGCAGTTAAATAGAAAACACGGCAACAACCATGGGGTGTGTGGAATGTCACACAATACGTGCTCATCGCTATATTAACCTCGCCCAAAAGGTTAACTTCGCTTATCATGGTCATATAGTTAAAGGACAAAATCTGTTTTCCTCATAAAATTATCATTCTAAATGCCTCTCTATTCACAGTCCCTCTAACCTCTGTGACCCTCTCAACAGAGAGTAGGTGGCCTGTGAATTTTAAAACACCAGTAATGAGGGCCCTTTGTGGAAAGGTTAGAAGGTCTCTACCTTAATTTAGCCATTGTGACAGCCAACAATCACATCATTGGGCTGTGGATTATCATGTAATTACCTGCAAACTGACTTCTTCAAGCTTTAACCATTCTATATTCATGACAAATGTTTGTGAAGATTGTTTGAACGATTAATGAACAATACACTGTGCCGTTTCAAAACCAAACCACTCCAAAATATGAAGCATGCATTCATCACAAATTGAAAATAAGGTTTGTAGCAAATGGAACAATGATTGAGAGCAGAGGAGATTTTGGCACAAATACAACCTCAGGTGAGATGAGCTCGATTTGGTTTCACTCACACTGTGGAGCCTAATGTCCTTCTATAGCATATTGTGTGAGCAGAAGTGGCTGGGCTGTACTCTGCGGCTCCATTTTAATGGACAGAGGCTTGGCTTTCATCTCCTTAGGCAGACTGCTTGTGAAAAACAATGTTTCCTTCTGATCTGAGGAGCCAGACAATCCCAAAATGCCAGGCAGATGGGCAAACAGATTTGTTTTTTTCACCAGACTACATGAAATACACAAATTTGTGAGCGGTTCCATTGAGGCCTTTTTAAAGAGCTCTCTTTATCATTGTTAACATATTCGAGATGTGTAAAATGCATTGTTCATTCCAAGTCCCGACTCTTGTCATTATCATGTTACCAGTGTATTGAGAGATCCCTAATGATCCAGGACTGATCGTGTTGAGATTCCTGGAAAGGCGATGTCTGTGTTGGAAAAAGCAACTGGCAAGGAGGGAGAAGCATCTTTCCAGGTTTCTGTCATCTGGTATTATGTCACAACAACTCAACTAAACATGCCTCTGCCTCGTACCCTCTGCCACATAGCCAGCAATCACACAAGGTGCTACCAGAGCTTTACACACCGGGCTTGGAAACATACACACACGTAGTCTATGCTTTAAGAGTAGGTGTAGACATATCGCTTGAACATAAAGACATTTTTCTTAGATGTCTTCATTGCCCAATAGCCATTGTGGCATAATTAGAGTTTATTTCACCTTCTAGAAAGTCCATATCCCGAGGAAGAAATTGAAAACACTTGACACAGCAGTTCTATTTTCAAACACCGTTCCTTTTACTGACATATCAAAGACCAGCTGCTGTCTACACAGCTCCAAAACAGCATATCTTTAGTACTGACTCCTTCTACAGCATATGAAAGAAGATATTATAGCTCTGAGCTCATCCACTGCTTCCATCACTTTGCCTTCTCTCAAATTATCCTTAAGAGCACGTAGATGTGTTTCCCTCTTGAAAAAAGTTGAAGAGGTGCATAAAAGAAATGACCTTCATCTTCGAACACATCTCCTACTCTAGTGTGAGAACATATAGAACGTGGTGGCTACTGTAAATGCATCTTTTGCCAGAAAAGAAGCAAAGTCCAATACTATACTCAGACATAGTCTGTGAAGAGGCCAGCAGCAAAATTCAGTCACTAATAATGTAAATTCCCTGGCTAATTGGCGCAGCACCATCTGTCTCCTGACTAAAATAATGAGTGGGCTGCGTTAGATATTGGAAGAAAAATTATTTCAAATGGATATACTCCCCTTTAAAAAGTGCGAGCTCATTTTATTCAAGACTATAAAGAAAGCGTCATGTTTGGATGGCAAAAGTTTGTGGTGGGGTAGGGTGGAGGAGTAGGAGCGGGTGGATGACTGGACAGTGAGAAACTATGGGGGGATGCCAGGCAGGTGATTGACTGATTAATTTCTCGGCTGGTTGTACAGATCTTAGAAACTCTTCATCAGCGTCACTGCTTGTCCTCCTCGCCTCCCTCTCAACCTCGCAATGGTTGGCTGCGCAGCTTGATTGTATGCAGATGAGCAGTACTGATGAAGTCATTATGGACACACACACACACACACACACACACACCACCACCACTGGGTTCTTAGGTCCTCTACTTGAGTCACACTTATTAATAATCTGTGGGAGATGGGACCCTGCCTTTTTGCTCTTAGAGAGATCAAGCCTGATTGACAGGGATTTTCTTTTATTGCACTCTTTTTGAAATTATTTTTTGTCATGCATGGAAATCATTTGCAAGCAAGGAATAAATGAGATGAGATTAGTAACATATTATTGTAATCAGCAGTATGTAAAGGCATTTTACTCAGGATAGCAGCTCAGGATAGCTAATGTTTGTGCCGTTGAAATCGGATAGCCTTTTTAATTTAATTACCTACTGATTAAATCAAGAGTGTATACCCGCAATCTCTAATTAAGAACATGTTTGCATCCAATTAGCAATCAGAATTTAATATGGAGTCATACTTTCAAGAGTTGCTTTGAAGATTCTTGAGTTTCATCTTGCCTAATATTTCTTAAGAGATTAAGAGTAGTACTCAAAATATGGACTTGGATGTGGAGTTGATGTTAACTGTAGTGCTGATGACCATAGTGCTGTAAGACTGGCCAAGTTCTTCTAGAATAGTGTCAAGCATAATAAAAAAAAGTATAGAAGATCTCTACTGCATTGGCATTTATTGGTGCACATCCTGCAATTCTTCTGCTATTCTTCTGCAAAGTAAATCCCTTATGCTGCATAATGCACTACATTGATGCCTTCGTTTGGGTGTAATATGTTGCTTTCAAATTGTGATGAGTTGACTTGGTTATGTACCATTGCCATGTGATTGTTAAACATAGATCAAGGTTTTACTGGTCACCAGAGTGACAGAGAAATAATGAGAAACATCTTGTCGGCGTATGTAACAGACAGTTCATTTGTGCAGGACAGCCTTCTGATCAGTGTCACTGTAGGATGTTAGTATTTCACAGAGGAAGAAGCAGAAAGGCAATTTATTCATATTTACACATGATCGTAAAAGGACCAACTGATGGGCTTTGGTATGTCATAAAACGGGAAATATGAGAGGCCATGAACTTGTTCTTGGCCGGCTGAAAGTGTAATGATAGTTCACAGGCAGGTGAAGCCCACCTTTGGCTAAATGGATCTGAAACTCATGAACCTTTTTTGCCTGATTGTTCAGTCAGCAGCACTGTCTGCCCTGCTTTGCAGTTCCCTCTGGAAATGTCCTATTTTGTTCTCTTCTTCTAATGAAAAGAAGAACTGAACTGGAATTGACCGTCTCCTGGCTTTTTGTGTCCTCGGCGGTAACATTATGAAAATGCCAAAATGTCCACTACTGCTCAATAATGTGTCTTTTAGTTCTCCTCGGTTATGAGGCAATGCCTGCGGTTGTTGTTGTTGTTTTTTTTTTTTGAAGAGATGTTCTTTGGCGAATGTCTGTGTGTGTGACTCTCAGCCAGCTAAATGCCACTGTGGATGCAATAACACCAAAGCTGGAAATGGAGCGAATGGCCTTTTAATTTTTACTATCAAGCTCAGTCAAGCTAATTATGACCACAGCCCCCCAAAACAAGCCAATAAAACCCAACAAGATAATAATTACATGGATGAATCAATAAACACCTTGTTTGTCTTCATGTCCTAAGCTGACTCAGGCGTACTTGGAATGTAAGTTACCGAATTACAATAATGTGTTTGAAAAGGAAGTAAGATCCAGATAAAAGATGAAACTGTACAATAACCAGGGAAAAATAGGATTCACAAAGGACTAGACAGTAATATAAAAGCCTACCTGGAGTCTCGCAGTTTAACACAGAATAGGATGACTATAATGAGAAAAGCAAAAATGTGCATAGAAAATTTCAATACAAATGCCATTTCAGAGTAGGATATGTGATGTAAGTCACACAGTGCTGTTCCTGCTTGCCACAGAGCATGTGCCAGTTCATCTGATCCCAGATCAGACCATATCTCTCCTCTTGGCATTCAGAAAGGTTGCTCCTTTCCTGACAGGCATAGGTCGAGATAACTGCGGAAGACTGCGGGCTTCCCATCAACTGTCTGTGGGGCAACTGACATTCTTATGCCAGGACATAGTCGCCCATCACTGAGACAAACACTCTGTTCTAATTACTATTTGCATGAGAGGAAAAACAGCACTTGCTTCCCAGGAGACAATTTTCTGGCAAGCTTGAGTGCCCCCACCTTCACCCCCTATCATTTCCCAGGCTTAAAATCATCCTCTCAGTTCTTACATGCCCATTCACATAATCTAATAGATGAAAAAGCCCAAAATAAAACGCTGTCATTTGTCATTGCTTTAAATAATGACGACCAAGCTAATAGTGATTTCTCCATGTTTCCGAGGTGCAGGAACAGAGATGTAGTGTTGGATGTGTCAACTCCACTCGGGCGCCCTGTAGGCTTTTCAGCCCACTGACTCCGTACGGTGCATTCTTCACACATGAGAGACACCGGACGGTGATGGGAGTTGGGGGTGTGGGGCTGCTCTCAGTGGGGACAGTCCACGGAGCTGGGCGGTCTCTGAGGACCCTCTGTGCACATATGCGAATATAGTCTTAGCTTTTCCTCTTCGACTTCCACACACACACACACACACACACACACACACACAGACACACACACACACACACACACACACACACTGTAAAGCATTTGGTCTCTAAAATGGCAGTCCCAGGGCACTGGTTGGTGGATTACAGAGAGTGACAAATGGCTTAGTGCATTCTGTGGAGCTGGATCATATTTGCCACTGAATGGATTCCCCTTTCAGACCACATCACATGATAAGCACAGATATTTTCACATCTAGCCAGGGGTATGCAAAAGCCACATCTCTTGCCCTCAGTGTGTAGCAACTGTCAACAGTCATAGTGATGAAAAGACAGTGCCAGGTCAGGTTGGATATTGATTGGAAAAATGATAACTGGTAATTGATATCCAGAATTGCGATTGTACTAAATAGGGTGCCATATACAATCTTTCTCAGAACACTTGCCACAGAAGCACATACGTCTACTTTTGGAATAACGTTCACGACTCATCAAGGAGCTGTTCACCATACTTTATTATATTGGTTATTATATTGTTTCTGATGTGAAAATTTAGACCACAATCATGCAATAAAATAACTAGGGATTGTGTATCATTGCTTTGAAATGAGGTACCAATATCCACATTGTTATTTGGTCTGGTTTATGTTTATGCCAGTTCCATAGTAGTGGCGCATATCAGTACCCAACCGTCTATGGAGGTCTCAGGTGTCCCAGCCCCTAAGGTCTCTGTGATGTTTGTCCTCTCTGTACCAACACCATACTAACAAATGCAACAATGAAGAGTTTGTCAAAAAAGCTTGTCCATTAACTCAACACCATTCACCAGAGTACCATGTTGAGTGTCATAGTTGCTTAAGTGTATAGGTACATCCCAAGCAACACCCCTACTACAGCATATCATTATTAGACATCATTTTTACATAACTGTCCACAAACAACAGAGTTTCATATTAATCATGCAGAGGTTCTCACTCTGTGTGTGTCTTTATTCCATATTAGTAACCCTAACTAGGAATCTAAATCTAGTCTCTTGGTGTATCTTGACTTATACACTCAAAATGTGTTAAATAATCAACAGTCTCTACAATGTAAAGGATGTAAAACATCAACTATTTCTTATTCACAAATGGAATAATGTAAAGTTTCTCCCATAAGACTTATTAATGTGAATAAATGTCTGTATTGCTCATTGCACATCTGTAATATTACTTGTAAAACCTGTTTTCATACATGGTAATTTTTAGCTAAGCCTTTAGCTTCCTCTTCCTGACTTGACTGTCCGTGTCTCTGTGGAAAATGGCTCTTGCCTCTGGCAAAGAAAAACACAAAGTAGACTGTGTTTCGAGAGAGAATTAGATGAGTGAGAAGGATGGAGCAAGTGAGTAAGTGAATGAGAGAGAAAGAGAGAGGGAGAAAAAAGAAAAGAAAGAGAGAGAAAGTGAAAGACGGAGAAAGGGTATTTGAAAGACACTTTAAAGTGGTGGTCCGCAGCCGCTGCAGACAATGAGTTACACCATGCACTCTGAATCGGTAAGCAGAATCATGGCTAGAAGAGAATCTGATAGTCAGCAGTTTACACTCTCCCAAGCAAGCCCTCATAAAGACAACCACAACTCTGGCTTACTCCTGCAAACATACAGTCCAGGAGTGCTGAGGTTAATGACAAAAACACCCTAATGGATGGAGGAATACATTTAGCCCACCTCTGGCTTGTCTCTTAACCAATTTACTCGGGTTCACCAGTTAGCCAAAGGCTGGCTAATGACGTGTTCTCAAAAAAAAGGTATGGGCAAGGTATGAGCAACGCAAATGATGGCAGAGATGTGCTTTGAAATGCTCGCCACGGCTGGGTTTGGAATAGAAATGGGATCTCCAGCGGGCTTTCATCTTCCTTTGCACATGCTAATCAGCACCATTGTGTCATAATGCTAATGTTTGTTAGAGGCCAGAGTGGAAGTGCATCTCTCAAACAGCATACAAAAGGTGATTTGGTGTCATAGCTTGGGGGCAAATTACTGTGGAAATAAAATCTGGGCAAAGCAGAGATACAATCATATTATCAGAACATGATATTATCATCCTGGTGGTGTCTCTCCCAAACAATTAGCACGGGTACATTCAGAGAGTAGATGTTTTTTTTTTGTTTTTGTTTTTTTACTGCAGTGCTGCTCATGAAAAGGGCAGTTCAGTGAAAACATCTCACCACCCCAAAAGACATCTGTCATAATGAGCTGTCCGACTGTTTAATTAGCATACACTGTCAGTGAACACCTTCAACAGCTCCACAGATAAACATCCGTTTATCAGCCCTCAGACAATCTTTAAAAGAACAAACAACCTTAGGCCATGGAGTCTGTGCTGTGAATATTAGGTATTGTATATCGAATACATTTGTCAGTGAATCATTGTGTTTGGCAGAGTGGATAAACAATCCTTCCGAGTAGCTGCTCGATGAATGAGCGATCATGGAAGCTCCGGGGGCTGAAAGAGTGGGAAGCCCCAAAACCAGTGAGTGCCCCTGTACATTTGACAGAGAAGATGAAGTCTGTCGAGCATGAACTGTTGCTAGACCAACTGCAGGGCTTATCAAATCATCTCTCCTCGCCTACCTGGAGTCCTCCACAATTCTCTCTCCTGGTTCCCAGTCAGCCGAGCACACCAAAAATCATTTTCCACAAGGTCAACCCGCGCCACTAATCCTCCCCACTGCTCTGTATTGGCTCTCTGGTGGGTGGTCCCATTTTCCGCCGGACAAATTCATGGTGACCATGTGGTCCATTTTGTTTCTGAAGGTTAAATGTTTGGAAGACTGCAAGCTACTGTAATATTGTCTATGTTAAGACTAGGATGAAATATGTTTTAAAACTGTGCATTTAAATTTCAGTTATGCAATAGTTATATCCGGTCAAAGATGTTTTGCTTATCTGACTAGACTGATCTTTTTTCTGCAGCGTGTTACCTAGCAGCCAATGACTGAATAATAAGTGACCCAGGAGTCCCAGTAACAAAAACCCAACAGAGAGTCAAAGTTGAGTACACTATTATGGGATGACAATCATTAAAATAGGAAATACCCGTACTTAGAGAAAAATAAAATGATCCACCAAATGAGAGTCCTTCAGCCCAAGCTCAGCTCCGTGGTGGTCTCTGCAGCTCTGACTGTCCCCTCTCAAATGTTCACAGTCATGTCAGTTGTCAATCAACAAACACTAGTTACAGCAGAGATGGTTGCTGAAGCCGAACGATCTTTGGTTACGGCACTCTACTCAGCAAACAGTGAGCACTGAGGGGGAGCCTGGTGGAGTCTAGCCTCATGGCAGTGCTGGGCTCAGGGACCACACGATGGATAGAGCAGATGCTGGGACACAGCAGCAAGAATGACACACACACACACACACACACTGACACTCTCTGAATTAGTTACAGCCCTTTAGGCTACAATGTTGAGGGAGGTTCCAGTGAGCCACAGTCTTCCGGGCAGCGCAGGCTATTGGGACCAAGGGACAGATTTTCCGGGCAGCGCAGGCTATTGGGACTAAGGAACAGATTTAGCAGAGGCCAGAAGGGAACGCTAAAATGGCCATCCGCCACCACAGACAGCAGGTGGCACACACAACAAAGCTGCTACAGTACATAGAGATACGGCCCTTTAGACAATAATAGTAAGTGTTGAGGGAGGTTGGAATGCAGACACGCAGTATTCCAGACAGCGCCGGAGGCTAGAGGAGAGCACCCAAAGTGACCACTGACACCATAGATAACACATTTCCAGTTTAGCGCAGGGAAATATTGGCAGCAATAGTGAGCATAGTGTGAGACTCGGCTGCAGCACAACAGCGTTCCAACAGAGGAGGCCTGGCAGCCTGGCTTTGTAGATGTAGAGGTGCACACAAGAGCAAACGCTAAAGCACAGCAGGGACGCACAAGGGGCAACAACAGACCTCCAGCCCAAACCATAAAGCGGCTTCAGCCCTTTGCAGATTAGTGGAGTGTGTTGGGCGCAGCGGCAGCAGCAGGGCTAGTGGTGTGGTCCATCCTCCAGTCTGCCGTCTCTTTGCAAAACCAGCGTCTGGATCACTCAGACAAGGTGTGGCCAGTCATTAAGCCATCTATTCTTATCTACTCATCCTCCACTAAAGGAAGTGTCGTCCAAATATGAGCAGAGAGGTGGGGAATATCAATGGGCTTTGATATGCTGCAGGGGAGGAGGCACAGCTCAAATATGGGCATGGAAGTAAACATGGTTTATTTATGAGCTGATTTTTATACAGGCAAATAGGGTAGAACCGTCATGAGAACTCCACCACAAAATTGATGCTCACACATAACCACTACAATTCATCGTGCAAATAGTAGTAGTAGACCTTTATTACTGTTACACAATAATCCATTGTCACTCAGCATCAGTACAAGTACAGACAGAGCGAAATTGTTGGCCATCCTCCTACAAACATACAGATATATGGGGCTAGACAGAGCAGGAGGACAGGGTTTCAAGAAAAAAAAGATCAGTGAAAACTTGGAATACACTGGGAGGGAAAAAAAAATTAAAAACCTCAGCCCATGTAAGCACATCTATATAACAATCACAAGGTATTGGGATAAGGGAGTTGGAAATACTCCAGCATAGATAGGCAGCCATCCTACCTGAATCTAAATCTGAAATGTTCAAAATGGTCCTTTAATTGCATTGCTGGAAATTCTGTGTTTACATTCAGTCTATTCTTCCTTCACTTTTAATAAAGGCCGTTCTCACCTTCTCAGCTAAAGCATATGTTTTTTTTTTCTATAACACACACACACACACACACATACTGTAAATATCACCATCACATGTAATGCACTGTAAGTGATGTCTCTGTTAATTAGGCCAGAAACAAGTGGTCCCACCTGTATTAAGTGCTCCACAGTAGTTGCAGGCTAAACCATATTCATCTTCAAAATAGGCTGTTGACTAAAGTATTCCTACATACTGCAAGGTTGTCTAGAATGTTAGCCCAGAAATCTAGACCCATCAGAGTGGTAGAACATTGTGTTGCTCAGTGAGAATATCCAGCTACGCACCATAGGCATGACAGGACCAATCCAAACCAAAACATGGCAGGACCAATCACGACACTCTTATCTTTGTAGAGCGCAAACTGTGGGTGGGCTTAGCACAATGACGACAAGGCTATTGCTGGTGTAAGTGGCCAAGGATTAGTGGTCATTTGAAATTTTCAGCTTTGCCATTGACGTAAGAAGCATTAGACTTGGGCTTTTCAGTGATAAACAGAAAAAGACATTCAAGTCACTCGTTTCCCAGAAGGACGTACTTGCTGTGTTGCTGAGTTTGTTGTGATTGGTTGTGGCTGTTGTGGCTACCCTATTGTGTAATGCGGCAGTTTGACCCTGAGCAGTTGAAGTGTAAATGAATGGTACATGTTTGTGTAAACATCACAGAAGCCGTTACGGAGTGAGTGGTGGCTTTCTATATATATTTAAAATTTGATATGTATTCATTTGTCTATCCAAAGCGAATTGGAAGTGAGGAATACCATTCAAGCTATAGCCTACAGTGGAATAGAATTTTCTAGAATAACAATAAATCTTTTACATAATTTAGGTAGCCATGAGCCAAGGATGTTCTAACAAAAGCCTGAGGCGAACAGAGGAGCATAGAGGCTCCATCTCAATGCTGGTCAGACAAATAGAGCAGATCCTGCCCAGAACTGGTGAAGGACCATGAAAGCCACTTCAGCATGAAAGGCGACGGGTCTTGATTAGGATCCCACAGGACATATTTCCCCATCTGAGGGGCCCATGCCACTCTGAGTTCACTAGTTATTCGAACAGCGACCATGGGATTGTTCAAAAGTACTGTGGCGGCTCTAGTGGCACACGAGCACATTCGATACACGGTGAAAGAATTCTGCAGGCGTTGAGAGACTATTAACAGTCACTTGGTGAACCATCATCCTTGAATTTATTTCATAGATTGCATCCCCTTTTTGGAATAATGATGAAGTTTCGCTTTGGGCAATGAAATGTCACTGTCAGAAAAGAGAGAAACAACGCTGCCCTGAATACAAGATGTCTGACAGAAGGTGAGCTCTAGGTCCTGTTCGTGTAATGCTTACCTTCATGGTAACCTCTGCATAAAAATGCTTATTTATATTCAGATCTCACCAAGGTTTTTTCTCTACAATAGCTGAATCATTATGGTGGGACTGGTGAGAGCTTGAAATTGGACAGCAGTCTAAGCAGTCGTGGTTTCCTCTACGGTGCATGAACTCTGTGTTTTTATAAATTTGCATGGCCTAAATGCCCTTTGCAGTTACCGTAACTCGGTCCCTTCTACTGAATCATTCTCATAATAGTATCCTAAAGCGAATGACCTCACATGGACAGTCCTGTGGGCTGACCTAATGAGAGCAGTCATTATAATCTGGAACACACATTCAGTTTTATTCTTATTAGGACATATGTTTTGGACTGAGTAATGTTTTTGGACCTCACAAGGAAAAACACTCAATGAAGACAAAATTAAATTAATTCAAAAACAATTGAATAAATGTAATGATGGGGAACATGAAATGAATAAATATCTATCAAAAGAAACATTATAGGGTCCATTTATCATGATTAAGACAGCAAAATGCCTTGAATGACGCATGTGCATGTGTTCAGCCTTTGAAGCTCCTCTATACTGCTCTCAGTTGCTTTGGCCATAGGCCAGATTATGTGCACATGGCAGGCACAGCATCTGTCCTTATACACTAAAGTGTTTAGGGACACACACAATTGGCCACACAGCTCCACACAGCTCCTATTTAGGATGTTCAAGCACACCATAGGGTAACAGTGGATCTGGGGCATATAGTAGTAGTTGGTGCATCTGGAATCAACTCAATGAAACATAATAACGACTATGTATGAAGTCTAGACAACGCCAATGTTTGTGAAGAAGAAGTGTCTATCAAATGTATATGAAAGAAAGACTGTCAGATGTAATGATAGGTGTTGAGTCCCATGAGTCAGATCAGCCACTGTGGTCTAAAACATGACTGATGGAGAGCACCAGTAGATCCCCATTCTGTACTGTCTGTACATCTCTGCTGTCTACTATACTGGGGGATGGCAAGGGAGCTAATGACACCTCGTGTTAAAGGGAAATCATCCGCTTCAGTGTGTCTTCACAGCCAAGAGGAAAGGGAAGTGTCAAAATGACTTTATAGGCTCAATTATTTCTATGCGGACCTAATGATTTACTTTTATGCATCATTTTCAAACTTTATCTTCTTCCTGGTAATATATATATATATTTTCTCTGTTGTTTGTTTTTCCCTCAGTAATAGCATTGCCTTTTGGTGGAACTGTACAGAAATACTGCATCGTTACAAAATGGCAAACTTGCTGGCCCACTCGAATGGCATCAGTTGCATTTAAAAGTATCCTATGGAGTTCTGGTGTGGTGTTTTTCTACTCCGGAATCCCCCTAAAATCATGATTTCCTATGTAACAACCCCAATATCCCCATTTTATTACATAAATGCTTATAAATGACATAAGCTGAAGGATAGGAACCAGCGGTAATCAGCTGTGTTCTGTTGACTCACAAGTTAATAAAATTGATTTCATAGTGCTCATATGTAATGCAGAAATGCAAAGTGTCATTGGATGCTTTCTTTGCTACCACTGCATGCTCACACTGTTTGATAGACGAGTTTGATGTTTTTATTGGCCACATTTAGTTCATTCAGTTTGTGTGCAATACTGTATCCATTTGATCAAGAACAAACACCATAGGTAAGACTATATTTTCAGCCTTGGTTATTATCTCGGTAAACAACATTTATTGTGGTCATTGTCAACCAGGCTGCCTATGGTTATATCACAATATCTGCCTTAAGTCCTTTCCTCTACGACTACTTTTACACATACCAAGGCATTTATGGTTCCCCCCTTAGTCATTTTATTCTCCTTTTCCACTTTAGAAATAACTCCATTCATAGGTTTCTTTTTTATACATTAGTACATAGTGACTTTGCTTCATTTTTTCTTTAAACAGTGTGATTCATCTCTACACCAAGTCATCTAAACAAGAGATCTCATCTCACAGCTAAGAAACACTTTGTGATCTGAATTAGGCTATTTTCTCATTGCACTTGCATGCTGCATGAGAGAGGTTTCAGGCTCAGGGTTAGGCTTTGGGATTAAGACAATAATTCTGCCAAAAATGACAGCCGGAAAGCTGTCTAAAATTGGTTCTCCAGCCTAATTAAGGCTTTAAAAGTGGATTTTGTGAAATTTCATATGTTTGTTACTTACAAATGCATTTTATAATCATAGTAACACCTTTGTAATTTCTTTAGTTTTTTTTACCACCGTGTTTTATCTGGCTTGTGCAGCATAGCTATACTAAGCACTGGTGCTGTGTTTGCTCTGTTGTTGACATCGCTTCAAAGAAAAACACGACTTTGAGACATCCAAAAAAATGATGAATGAGCCAAATGTCAACTGTGTAACTTGGCGAGAGGCTTTGCAATAGAGTGCTGGTTGCCACAGTTCCACGTGATTCCCCTTGGGGTATACGAGGGTGAGCAGATGTTAAGCTAAATATATAATTTTCCTTCACAGCAGGTAACCACCTCGCTCCCTCCTTCAACAACACCATTTGTGTGGCATGTCATCAATGAATTCTTGTCAAAAATTTGTTCAAAGGAGTTTTTTTTTTTTTTTTTTACAGCTCTTCAGGGTGGGGCGGTGAGGGCACCCAGGGGTGACAATCCTTTTAAAATGTGCACAACACAGTCAGCTTTGATGAGTGTGGTTTCTTTGCATTTGTTCTGTGAAAAGCCCCTCAATGACTAGTTTAGCCGAATGAAAACTTCCTTTAAAGAAGAAAGACAAAAAAATCAACCTTGGTGTTTTTGGTGATTTTTTCAGATGATGAAAAGTAATGTTACACAACATCAGTCACATCAGACAAAGTCTGATTGCTTTCTGAATTGTAACAGCTCATTATCACAGATTTGCAAGCTTAAAATGATTTCCCAAACACTTTTAGGTATTCTCCCACCCCTAGCTTCCAACATGCAACCCTATTACTCAAATTATCCGTGTCCAAAAGTAATGACATGTATGTAAATCCATTTGGTTGTAAAATGAAGTATTTCAGCCAGGAGAGATTTCATTTTTGGCATTGCAATATCCCTTTTTGTCTTCAAAGGACAATCTACCCCTGCTGCCATACATATATTGACATAGCATACCGACAGGTCAGGACAGTTCATATGCTGCGGACATCTAACATTTATAAGATGTAGCTTCACAGAACATGGCGTCATATAACATGTCAGCCAGAACTGGGCGTGAACTGTGACGCTTGTCATGGAACGGTCCCCGGAGCAATGAAATATATAAGATGTGCAGGGGCTTTGGGAATGTCTTAAACTGTGTCAGACTGCAGATGGGAAATAACTCCTGCATCCTTGAAATCAGCATGCGCTCGTGACAACTGAAGCATTCCTGTCACTTCACATCTCTCTTAGCCAGCCAGTCTGACTTGCATTGGATTGCCTGGCCTTTCCCGATACAACTGAGGAGTTCCAATTTCCAAAGAGGCGAAAAAAGCTGCGTTTGTGACGAAGCCCCTGCTCCTCTGAGATCTAGAAGCTTATGGTGGGATATTTTAGCATGAGGCTGGAGCTTGGTGCAGATCCAACAAGGCAGAAGAGAGAAGAGGGGCTCTCACGGCCTTGTTCTTCGCAAACACTGGTCAGAATGCAAAGGTCTGACAAATAAGCTGTCTGATCTCTCTGATCTGACAGGACCAGATCTGATGCGGTCTTCTGCACAGCAAGAGTTAACCACCGTGTCTGCTGGTCAGGAGCTCATTTCTGACTCCAGCCTGCCCATCAAACTGACACATGCAAATGGAGGTGACTGGGGCTAATTCTGGACTAATCGGAGGTGTTCATTGGTCTGCTGAATCCGTTCTGAGCTGCATAGAACCGGGTGAAAAAAAAAACTTCCACATTGTCCAGTTTAAAGACTTATATCCTTCATTGGCCTGATTTTTGTGTTTTATGTAATAGGATGAACAAGTAATCTTTGGAAGTATGCAAATGTAGCTGGCCAATATGGGCTGTCATTGGATGCGTCTGGCCAAGGCAGAAACATGTGCAAGGGCTATCTATTGAGTCCTCTACAGCTTAGGGTGCATCTCAAATCTCTGGCTGAGGTTACTAACAGAGATCTCAAATGTCGCACATGTCAAACAAACCTGGAGGCATGCTCATTAATGTTTGAGAACGTAAACAGAATATTTTGGTAATGGTATAGGTGAGCCAATTAACTGAGTGTCCTTGGTAAGGCTCGGGTCAAGCTCATCTCACAAAGCAGCTGCCCTGTCTGATATTTTCCGGGGTGCAGTGCAACTAACTTGTCAAAAGCGTTTTTACTAAAAATCAGACCCCACTTTTAGAAAGCTCTGTAAAGAAATGTATTTCCAAACCTTGCCAGGGCATGACTACCAGGGTGAACACCAAGGAGACTGAAGAGATCCTTTAAAGAGTTCTCTAACCCACTAATGATGTGATAGAAAAGGACAGTGCTCTTTGAAAACTCAAATCTTCCACCAAAAGAGACGGCAAAAACAAACTGAATAGCTCCATCTTAAACTGGAATGAATGGTGAGAGGCCATACATACACACAAGATTAGGTGAGCTGGGGCTTCTTTTTCCTGTTGATGTTAGGATGTTTTTTCTTTTCCCTTGAGGATGCTCTCTTTATCTTTTTCTCTTTCTCTCTCTCTCTCTCTCAGGGGCAGGGTGTGTATCTGGTGCTATTGTACCCTACATCTCTCCACCCCCTCCTCTCCGATTCTGTTCTTTTTTCACTGAACAAGAGGAGGCTGTTTGGACACTCAGGGGCCTTCAAAGAGCTCCAAGCTAAAGATGATTGAGTTTTGCCATCCCTGGTTGCATTCCTCATTCCCCTGGCTTCATCCCCAAACTACTCCAATCAAGCTCAAGTGCAAACACCTCTCAAAAGTGTGCTCGCAATGTGCGGACAAGTCCACCGTTTAAGGTGTAAAAACTGAGAATTGATTGGGAAAATGAAGAATATTCTGCCCACAGAGCCCACAAGAGTGTAAACATCAAACGCCCGTGTCTTTAATAAGCAACAACACAAAGCCTACTAAAGCATTTCAGGTAAGCAGTCAAATAGCGGCATAAAGCAGCAAGTGATTTTGTTAGGGCTGAAACAAAACAACCCCCACCTATTAGCATTTCCATCATTTCCAAATGAAGGAAGACTAATTAGCTAAAAAACTCACAGCCCTGCAGGACCTCATGAATCAATTCATATCTTAATGAACCGTGATTATCACGTCAAGCTAATCTGTTCACAAAGAATTTACTGATCGAGGTTAATGGATATACTGGATCATGATTAAACTTCCAAAAGAGTTACAAGCACCACCTACAGATAATTACTAGCATAAGTCTAAAGTATTGTGACTGCAACCAAGGTCTGTGCGTGTGTGGATGGAGGGTTGGTTGTAGACCTTCGGCATGCATCAATGGTTGTAGTATCTATACTTTTCGGTACATGTGTGTATATGTGTTTAGTTGGTATAAATGAGCAGCATGTCTGATGAGACATTGTGTGTGTGTGTGTGTGTGTGTGTGTGTGTGTGTCCTTATTTGCGTTCAACAAATTATTTATGCATTGGTGTGCCCATGTAGCTACAATAACATTTGTTGTTGCTGTATACCTGTGTGTGTAATATTGGCTTAATGGTATTACAGAGAGAGAGAGAGAGAGAGAGAGAGAGAGTGGGTGGCGGAGTGGAGTTGAGGCAATGGTGGCGGTGGGAATCTGTAATTACCAGGATAGTGGGCAGACAATCGCCTCTGTAGGTGTATTCAAGGGGAGCCGACAATTTCAACAAATAAGCAGTGCTTGCAGACCGCCCGCACACACCAGGGCCCCACCTCTGGCCAGCCCCCGCTCTAATCATCAGCAGCCCGGCTCAGCCACTCACAGCACGGCCTTATTTTACACCGCTTACTTTTGGACTGTGTGCAACTTCAGTGTCTGTCTGCAAAATGTAATTAGGTGCCATCAAGCTGGCATGATTCATTTGTTGAGAAGTCGAGAGTGGAGGGGGTTGGAGGGCTTCTGAGCGGTTGGGTGCTGAAGGGTGGGGTAGGAAAGGAAAAACTTTGCTGTGTATCCTTCATGGCTGCTGCAAATGGAATGAGAGGGAGTGAATTTTTTACACGACTTTGAGCAATGGTTTGTTGCTGTTTCTCTGTGGTACTCAGATGCAGAGAAAGAACTAGAAAGAAAGACTTCTTGTTCCCTGACAAACTTCTCAAAATGGTCATTTGGCCACTTTCTCAAGCACTTTGTCCTTTCTTCCCACTTCATACCACAATTATTTAAATTATGAAAGAATTTACAAGCTTTATCACTCACACACACACACACACACACACAATTATGCAGACACTCACATATACAATGAACTCAAAAGACGAGTTGAATATGGAAATAAATCAGATAGTTTGTACTTTTTCTCACATCCCTCCCTCCTCTCCCTCGCTTTCTCTCTCTCCCAGTACAGACACTCTGCAATCTGTTTTTCCCTGTGCGTCGTGAGCTGGGAATCACTCCGGCGCTCTGCAGTGGGCGGACGTGTCTCTGTTTGCGCTCGCAGAGACAGCACCGAGTCACACAGGGTTCCGGAATCTACCTCATCTGCGTGGGGACAGAAGACTAGAGTGCTGTGTGTGTGTGTGTGTGTTTATGTGTTGTTGTTTGGAGTCGGGGGGGAGACATGTTTAGTGATTCATGGAGAATATGTGAGTGTGTATGGGTGTACTGCCTGTATGTGTGTGTGTGTGTGTGTGTGTGTGTGCATGTATGTGTGTGTATAATGGTTTAGAAAATTGTGTGTGAAAGTGTATGTGTGTAAGTGTGTGTCTAGAAGTGTGTGCACTCTTTTGTGCCTGTTTTGGAGTGGTCTAAAGTTGTGTAAATGTGTCTTTTGTGTGTGTGTGTTTGTCGTACGTTTTTGCATGTGTGTGTGTGTGTGTGTGTGTGTGTGTGTGTGGTTAGCTGAGTTGGGGCAGCCAAGCTGGCAGTTTCCAGTCGTGACAGCTGCAGAGTAGTGGGTGCTCCAGTGGACACAAACAGCCAAATGAACGCTCCTGCACCCATGCCAAGCGCTCCCCTCCCCCCAACGCTAGCCCACCGACGGATGGCGCACCACCAGAGGGGCTTCAGCCGTGTGCACCACCCACCACCAGCACCACCCTCACACACCAATCCTCTTTTCACTGCTCCAAAGTAGTGCATGGCTGTCTCCTGAGCTCTTCATACATCCCTGGCCCTGCGGGACTTTAAGTGATAACATGAGGTAGGGGGGTGGGGAGTGTGTTGGAGTGTGTGTGTGTATGAATGTTTCATGCCGCAGCTCAATATGCATGCACAGAAGTGTTCTCACGTGTTGGAGGCTTCTGGGTGATCATGCGCGTAGCTGCACGTCTCACCTCCTGATGTCAATGCTGTTTGTGGTGGCCGTCTTCCTCTCGACAGGTGCCTTAATTGAATGGCACAGGACGGCATGGAGGATGCCTAATGGAGGGTGAAATCGGGTCATTTCCCCGTCAGACATATGGCGGCCAAGCCACTTGCACAAGCAGGTGAACGTCTTCAGGGGTACCGTCATCGCCGCTTCATAAATATGTCTTGAGCCGGGGGTCGCGTAATAAACTGTGAAGGCGCTGCTGTTGCCTTGAGCGAGATAATGAACCTACAACAGTACCTCCCCAAACACTCTCACACACACACACACACACACACACAGACACACACACTCGCACACACACACTGCCTCCTTGTTCTCAGATCTGGTCAGAAACAACTGCATGAAGCGCAGACAGGCAAGCAAGATGCAGATCACATCAACAGCCACTCTGGCAGCATGTCAGAGGCTGTGTTTGACTGTGTGAGTATGTGTGTGTGTGTACGTGCGTGTGTGTACGTGTATGTGTGTGTATGTGTGTGTGTGTGTACGTGTGTGTGTGTATATGTGTGTGTAGGTGTGTGTACGTGTGTGTGTGTACGTGTGTGTACGTGCGTGTGTGTGTATGTGTGTGTGTGTGTGTGTGTTGGGGGAGGGGAGGGGGTCCAGTGGGCCCACAGCCAGAGACACATGAATGGCTGCATATTTACTGAGCCACATGCAGCAGTGCCGCTCTTTTCAGGACGGGCACAGTAGACGTCACTCACTCGATCCCAATCCAGACTCCTCTCCTCTCTCCCTCCCTCCCTCCTCCTCCCACGCTCTCATTGTCTCTCTCTCTCTCTCTCTCACGTCTAATTTTTCATTCTGCGCTACATCACACAGTGCCACCAGTGTCTGGGAGCGATCACAGATACTCCATCATTGGGCAACAGGCCCAGAACCTTTTCCTTTCTACCACCACACTGCAAACTGGTTCAAAAGAACATGCTGGAGGCAAGAGAACTGGCTTAACCTCAATGGCCAGGCAGCAAGGTGCAGAAGCACACTAGCGCAGAGCCTGTTCTAATAGAAACAGGAAATAGAATGCTTGGCAGGCAAAGGAATGGGCTCTCTTATTCAGGGTCATGCTTTACTCCATAGCAATCCCATAGGGATCAAATAAAAAAAGCACAGGATACCTCTGTGATCCTTTCCAGCGAAGATTTATGTAGTTTCTCATGAAGGTTCCAAGACCTCATGACAAGTCCATAATCTCACACACACACACACACACACACACACACACACACACACACACACACACACTTTTAGATATAATATCACATTCCGTTTCCTTTCTAAAGATGATCTGTAATAAGCTGCATGTAAAAGGGGAGCCTTCAAAAGTGTCTCACCACTGCACTCTTCCCAGTACTGAATAGTATAGCACGCAAAGCGGACATGAAGGGTCTCTTCATATACTAAGAGTGAGTAAACCGTGTTCACCGGGGCACTTGTAACCTATCTGCACTGTGGATGTCGACAGTGGGTTTATTGTTGCTACACCCCTTCACCCCTTGCTTCGCACATGCCTTCTCTCATTGCACTGGGAAGCTGGCAGAGATACTCAGTGCCATTCTGAGAGGCTATGACACTCAGCTTTGCCTCGTCCCACCCACACACACTGGCCCCCACCCCCTCTCCTGTGATCCCCATAACCCTAGGTCATTTCACTGATGGAGAATGGAGAACAAGTGTTTGGCAGTGGCAGGGAGGAAGGAAGGGAGGGAGGGAAGAAGGGAGAGAAGGAAAATAAGAAAGGAGAAAGCCGGCGCATAGGCACTTAGCCAATTTTAATTATTCATGCCCCTGCGTCCGCTGTCAAAATAGCCCCCTGTGCGTTTGTTCCTTGTAAGTGTATCAATCTGAGGCAAGCTCTATTTACAGTCACGGAGTGAGGCACCCTCAGGGAAGCAACCCTAGGTCCTAGCGAGAGAGAGGGGGAGAGAGAGAGGGAGAGAGAGAGAGAAAGAGGGAGAGAGAGAAAGAGAGAGAGAGAGAGAGAGAGGGGGAGAGAGAGAGAGGAAGAGAGAGAGAGAAAGAGCGCTGCTTTGGCAAAAAAGTCCATGTCAGGCCATTTCATGCAGCCTCTGTGGAGTGTTGTACGAGCCACAAATAAAGGGCTGTTCATTCAAAAGTCTGGAGAAAGGAGGGAAGCGTGTATGTGTGTTTGTTTGTATGTGCAATCATGTGTGTGTGTGTAGAAGGGGGGGGGGGTATGTATGATTACGCTAAGCTGTTAAAGGGATGGAATAGTATTTGTAAAGCTTTTAGTAGGGGGAAGGGGGGATGATGACATAAGATGAGAGCATATATGTGTGTAATGTGTGTGTGTGTGTGTGTCTGTCTATTTCTGGGTATATGTGTGAGGATTGGTTGTGTGTATCTGCATTTCCATTCATGAGTAAGTGGAAGTGCATACTGTATGTGAGCATGTATTTCCACATCAGTATGAAAGTGCGTATGTGAGCATGTATTTCCACATCAGTATATGAAAGTGCGTATGTGAGCATGTATTTCCACATCAGTATATGAAAGTGCGTATGTGAGCATGTATTTCCACATCAGTATATGAAAGTGCGTATGTGAGCATGTATTTCCACATGCCTCACTGCTCACAAGTACATACTCACGCATGACTACAATCCTGGGCAGGCCTTTGTCCATATGCGCACACACAATTAATTGCACCTCTGTGGTGTGTTTGTGTGAACTTGTGTATTCCTGCGTGTGCGTGGTTATGTTTCTGTTAACATGTGCTCCGAGCACTGCTTGCAACTGTCACATCCCTTTTCTGACGAGCTTCTAAGGTCTCCTAGACAAATGAAGCATCCCTCTCCACCAATGGAGAACACCACACATGCCAGATGGAGCCCTAGGGGAGCTTCTCAAATGTTCTAGAAAAAACAAATATTCATGCTGAAACAGTCACACAAGCACACACATAACAGATATTCTCTGGTTCTGTGCCACACACACACACGCACACACACACACACACACACACACACATATGCACACGCCTACTCTCAAATCTACCTTCATGCATCTTTTCTGTTCATTTTCTTTTTCTTCATTTCAGTTGCACACAAGCTCAAACACAGACGGCCGATATGTGACAGCAGGAATGATTTATGGTTCAAGCCAATTTTGGGGGAAAGGACATTCCATGCATTTACAGTTGGCCCACTGATTCGTCCTGCAATAATAGGAAGCTCTGTTCCTCCAGCTATCATTATTTACAGGGGCAAAAAAGAGAAATGTATGTTCCTTTGTCTCAACGGAAATATGGTTCAAGTTGGCCCTGGTTAGTGTCCCTGCATATTTAAATTTATGCAAATGTAACACCTACTGAAAGAGTACTGTGGCTCAGAATGTGAACCCAGGCCCAGCTACAGCAAATCCTAGCATGTATTTATGCAAAAGATATGATATCTCTGAAAAGTTTGTAGCATAGCTCACTGTTTCCTAAGTTAGAGAAAAGACTTAGTCATTCATACTACCTAGGGCAAGGTTTGTTAAAGATGCTCTCGCTCTGAGTCATAGTCACTTCATGCAACTGTTTAGTGTTCTTCCTTCCTACCTAATCTTATGTAAAAATTACAGTTTCTTGAAGATGGCTTGTGGCTTTACTTTTATACAATGTGCTTGCCATCAGTCTGCCTACAGTGTAATAAACTTAAGCACAATAACATTTTCATTTGTAATGTTTCACTTCATTGTTGTTACTAAAACAAACTAGCAAGCATGGAGGTATTGTATATAGCCTGCATTCATAAGCCAATTTTTCCCCTGGCTTAAAAAGTAAAATAAAAAGAATCTTCCTCTTGTAAGAACCCTGTCCAAAAAAGCCTAATCCCCAACACATGGATTTTCATAATCCAATTTTCATTCAGGAACATACGCACAATAATAAAAAAAACAATTACTGGAGTCACTTGGACCTTAGCTGAATTGTGTTATTGAATTCCTCCACCAAAGATGAAAATAAAAAAAAAAGTATTTCAAATGTAATTAGCAATGCATTTAGTCAGGAGCCTGTCTAATCCCTAGGTCCCAATGCTATGACACAGCCCTAATCAATACAGTTCTGGCTCTGCCTCTCACACGTGACATGTTTGGCATGTGTGAGGGCAAAGTGTGTGTGTGTGTCACAAGCACCGCGGTGCAATAACATGCACGCCCACACATACAGACCAGGCTTTTAACCCCAAACACACCCTGACCTGCTGACTTCGCTGACATCACACTGCATGAACATGCATGCGCGCATACAGAGGCATCTCTCCCACTGCCCGGGTGGACGGCCAGCAGATGATCCATTATTCTGTCTGTCACTTACTACATTTTCGCCACAGAATTAGAACTAACCCTCTTTCTCACTTTATTTTCTCTCTCTCTCTCTCTCTCTCCCTCTCTCTCCCCTAACCCTTGCGTCTGCTGGCTAATAGGCTTAGCAAAATAAATGAAGGATTCCAATCACAAACAACATTTCACCTATTGGCCTCCTGCATTCCGATGTCCCCCTCCTCCCCTAATCCATTAACGGACATTAAATGTCACTTTCTTAGCCACTGACAGCTACTTAAAATATTTAACTCTTGCTTTCAGAGCTTAGCATAAATACTCTAAAATCCCATAACCAGCCCCCCGCCCTCTGCAAACAGCTCTGCTTAACGGTTTAGTCAATGGGGACCTTTCAAGCAGGCCAGGTTGTTCTGATGTCTTCCAATTTACTGGGCCGCTGCAGCAGTAATCAATCAGGGGCCATATTCATTAGTCACATACAGACAATATCAACCCTGCTGTAACTGGAGCCGCTCCTGGACACTCTTCAGTTAGATTCACTACTGAGTTTCCACTTTCCCTGACCTCAGAACAGTCTGAGAAGTCAAAAGGGAATGTCCCAGGCTGCTGTTGTATAATCTGGAGCTGATTAGGCCAATCGGTTCAAATGAGAGTGAAATATTATGAAATGATTACCTGATGCATTATCTATGAGGAAACATTCACGTAATTCAAATCAGCACACTTCGGTGTGGTGCTTCTATTTATGAAATGCAGGCACTTAAGTCTTCCATGCAAGCAAAGTGCTGTTGGTATAGAGAGCATTTTAGTCTCCCCCTCAATTTCCTGGCTAAACTGAATTAAAGACAGTTTGGTTGAGTGTTATTATTTGGGGAAATGTAGCCAAGGCCCTCCATTAAATTCATTAGCTTTATGTTGCATAACTGTGGTCTCCAGAGGCAACTAGACTGTATGGCACATCAAGCTGCAGGCGAATGCGGAAGGAGCAGAACAACAGCCCAGGTTACATCCTCTACTGCCCACACAAACAACAGGGAAAAAAACAAAAACACACACCCGAGCGCAACACAGCGAGGAGGAACTCTTTTGAATCAGCACAGATCAAGGCTTCATTCCAGACACCTTTGACACGAGCAGGCAGGTGGCCCTCGCACCCACCGGCCCCCACTGGAATGTGTTACCGGATGATTGACATGCCTTTTTTGCATGGCACATCTAGAACTGAACTGCCAGGTGGCACTCTGTAATTGTGTGGGCAAGAAAAGAGATGAGGCAAAGGGGGGAGAGGAGAGTGCGGCAGAGCAGGCTTTCCCCGCCAAGCATACGGCTATTAGTCAGGGGTGACAAGAGGGGCCTTTCCAGTGGCTGGTGCTGCAGAGGCAGAGCTGGGCCATAGGCTGGGCTGGGCTGCCTTAGCCTACTCACTCTCTGTCTGCCTGCCCACTCTGTAGGAGGGCTGCTTCTGTTAGCTTGGCTATTTCCCACCTTGTTATTTGCTCGAATGTATACTGTATGTCTCTCTTCTTTCACTCTGTACTATCTCTATTTCCAACTCATATCCATATGGTCTCAGTCTGGGTCTATAAACACAGTTTCTCCATAGTTTGCCTTTTGTCTCACCTTCCTTGACAGACAGCTCTACCTGTGCTGCAGTCTCATCCACCCACATCACCATCAGAGAAAGAGAGGTGGTGATGTCAAACACCACCATCCATAAATAACCTCAAGAGCATGTGGCCCTAATGACAACGAGGAGAGGAGAATGACTGACTGCCAACAAAATGGCCTAGGAGAAGTTTCAGCAGCTGTAATTGTGATGGAACACAGAAAGGGCTGCATGTGCTCAGTGACTGAGCATTAAGTTGCTGCCCCCCCCCCCCCCCCCCATATGTCCAAAATAAGCATGACAACTAAGTAAAGACAAACATGTATAAACAGTGAGGGTTATGTTTAATTACACTCATTTTAGTGTTTCCAAACCTGTGTTTATCCTCGGACGCAGTTACAGCTAAGTGGCCCATGATGTGCATGCAAGTACAAAAAAGACTACACAATACAGGCCTTTTTCACTGTTAATACATCCTCGTTTCTCGTTTTCATCGGATTCCAAGATAAATATTCCAGTCACCGCGTTTGCTTTATTTAGGCTATCCAAAAGGATATCACATTACAGCTAGTGTTCGTTTGGTCTTGTGTATGAATCTATTTCACGTGGCATGCTCCATTAGGGAGATTTACAATTACCCTTTAGCCCTCTGTGTTGAACCCGCGCCATTTATAGCCTGGCGGTGACAATCTTATTAGGAGATTTAACTTCACCCTATCTAGACTTCTGGATCAGCATGCCTTTGTCGTGTAACCTACTTCTCTCACTGTGTGCCGCCACTAAAATAAAGCGAAGAAAACATTTCAAACGTGAACTCTAGTCTAGAAAAACTCGCGGCTCTCACAGCTCGAATGAAACTGTTGACACTACTCTGTTCCGATGTACAGAACCCAAGGAAGGAAGGCGAATTCAATCAAGACTATGCTCTGAATTAATCACTCACAGTTTAATGGATCGCTGAGGTTTGGGCTTGACGCAGTGAGGAGCTGCAGTTCTTTGTGTTCCGAGACCCTGGATTTTCCGTTCCAAAATCTGCAGCAGTACAAAAAGGTGTTGGGGTTCATGGTGACATAGGGACCCTGGTTTAGTTCCGGAGAGACAACACGGTTTCTGCGCCTGTGCTTACAGCAGGTTAGTGGACGCTTTGGGGCAATGTTTCTTGTAGCCTACATATTATGCTGTAAAATTATATGATAGCTTGTATAGCAAAACGACAGCTGTGTTTGCATGTGAATGGGCAAAATATGATGAACACTTGGGTTAAACGACGTTTTGTAATTGCAAATGTAAACAGAGAACATTGTCAGTATACGAGTGCACATTTAATACCTGATCACCCGCTCACGTTTCAGTTGGCAGCAAACAGATCTTAGTATCGTAGTACTTTCGCTCAGTGAGACGTGAAAAACGATATACGAAGTTAAGTAGCCTAACGTAATGCATTCATGCTGCTGACACAAACTTTCCATTGCATATAGCAACGATTTTAAATAATAATCGTAGGCTCAGGCTACGTGCGCTTAAAATTGTTAGACAAGTAACCATTGAGCCGAGAAAACAATTGTACAAGAATAGTCTTCAGAAAAAAAGATTATTTTATGCATAAGAAGTAACAGCACTGCCTATCCCACCGTCCGTTCATTTCATGTTATCTTGCTGCTGCAAGTCAGAAAGGCAGAAGTGAGACGTGGATTGGCGACGCAACACCTACAGGAGATCACTAAATGGTTCAGAACCTTGGACAGCATACATTGGCGTTTAAGCCAGAGTCCGCCTGCAACCATAACAACACAAACGTTTTCTGTCGGTTTTCCTTGTTCCTTTGGTGTATCTTGTGAACAACGTGAGTAGCCTACTTTGTGAGGTCCTGCATGTGCATGTTGACATTTGAGAATATGTCTAACGCGAAGCATTGGTTATTAGGCTTTATGAGTATAGCCTAGGTTGGTAAGTCTTCACAGTGAAAGTTGTAGTTACTGTTAAGATACTGTAGATACTGATTTAGCCTGCGAGCATATGACAAACCTTCAAGTTCGTGTGGATGATATGTTTTGGTCTGTCATTTTCAAAAGCTTAAATATGCACGTAGACATTGCCTGGCTGCATGCACTCACTTTTATGATGTTGCTAGGAAAAATTAGATGTTTTTTTTTTTTCATTACACATAATTCCTTTCTATCTATGCATTTAATTCAACGCTAAATGGAGTGACGTATACATTTAACCCTTCAACTTTTCTGTTCCACACATACGCACATAGGAAAGCAAATAAATGAACGACAGTTTAAAGGACCAAACAGCCCTCTGTTTTTTAACTTTCATGCTAGGAAGTTCACTTTATGTGATTACGTTAGGTTTATCAATGTAGCCTAGGCTATAGTATGCCAGAGAAACTAAAACGTCTGTAACGAGTTAGGTTAGTGTCGTAATTTTAAATGTATAGGTATAAGCTACGGGTAAATAATTTTAACATTGACCACCATCTAGTTGACTGTGTGGCTTTTAAAATACCCTAGAGAACCAGAGCCAAACGGTTCTGCGCGACGCAGATTTGACTCAGCTTAACGATCGGCAGGCTTCAAATCACGCCTCGTATCCCTTAAAAACAACTAATTTGTCAGTGGCTATGGTAGGCTATCAGAGGTCCTTTTATGTTGATTCCACAGGCTACAGGATGATAATTCTCTATGTCGAACGAGTTGCATGCTTTGTATTGGCATAGGCTACTTGCAAATAATGCTATAAAGGTCGTTTTCTGAATTTCCTCGAAAGAGAATGGCTGAGATTTCTTGTCACAAATCAAGTAGCGCAGTAGCCTATATAAGTTCTTTCACTGAATCTTTCAAAAGTATTTAAATAAAGACAGAAAAATGAGGCCTAGCTCTCCCTTTAATTAGTCAACGTCTGTATTCGATCATGTGTAACAGGTCAGGGGAAACATTCAGAAAGTTGCTCATATGGATCATTGAAAGCCTGGAAGGTCTCTCAGGAGCACTGATGGCTTTACTGTTTCAATGCTCATTCTGTCTTGACATTAGATTCCCGACTTTCTGATTACGAGATACAGATTGAACGATGTACGCGGATAGAATTTGGAGGGTGTGTGTAAACTAGGATTCTTTAATATTGCCATGTTGCTTAGCTATTTTGTGAGCTGTTAGCTGTGCGTCTACCCCCCTCTCCGTCTCTCTTATCTTGATTATGCAGCTTGAAGATTGAGTCAGCTGTTTTGTATGCAAGTTGCCTTGGCTTGGCTTGACTCTTTGTGGAAGAGTGCGATCGTGCTGCGGATACTGAGGGAAGGAGAAAGAGCGAGCGAGCGAAGGGGAGAGAGAGAGAGAGAGAGAGAGAGAGAGAGAGAGAGAGAGAGAGAGAGAGAGAGAGTGAGAGTCTGTCTGTGTGTGTGTGTGTGTGTGTGTGTGTGTGAGAGAGAGAGAGAGAGAGAGAGGAAGAGAGAGCGCGCGAGGAGTGAAGGCGAATAGGTAGCCTATACGAAGACATTCTGCTGAGCACCTGGCTGTTGCACACTTTAGGTTACCTGCAAATTACATTCACAAATATAACGCTCCGATCAGTTACATGGGTGTTACATACCTGTGACAATAGGCTACACGTATATATCTGACAGTAGCCTACTCATGTTTGATGCACCTTTGTATAACAACATTCGTAAAAACGATGAATGAATGTTGAAATCCAGGAAGTCTTGCACCACTGATTGAACGGAGAAATGAAATCGTCCGCGCGTCTGCCATGGAAGAAGAGCGGCACTGTAAAAGTGAGGTCCAAGTCACTGTAAAAGTGAGGTCCACGCGAATTGTTCTTGTGGATCAGAATTGAGAGAACAGATAGCCTAACAACGTGAAAGTTATGAATGGTTTATTGAAAAGATAAACGAATTGTAGCCTATCATTTCGACTGAGTTAAGGGGAATACAGAGGTCTGAGGCGAAAAAGGAGCCCTGGACATTTTTGTCATTTCTGATCCTCATGACCTAGTGACACTGCCCACCAGAAATGTGGCACTGAAATTCACTGGTACATGTAAGTAATATCGGTGACGATTTATTTTTTTGTTTGAGAGAACTACTGAAGTATGAGCGAGGTGTGTGGCGACTGAGATTAAATGTATTTTTTTAAGCTAGATGAATTGAAAGATTCCTTTATAATGTATAACATTAGCTTACTCGACGTGAAGGTATGTAAATCCCAGAGACCGATTCACACCCAGACATTTAATAAAAAATGTCAAAAGACTCCAAATCCAACGTTTACAATTACAGCGCAATAAGTTACTATTATATTAGTACACGCAAAAGATACCTTAAATTTTTTTTGTCATTTTTAGACAGCCTCTGATATTTTCAAAATGACTTCACGCTATAAACAATTGTGGAAGTTTTACATATTTTAAATGCAGTGAGATTACAGGTAGTAATGGTTTGGTTAAAGTGGTGTGTGTGTGTGTGTGTCTATGTGCACGCGCGTGTGTGTGTGTTTGCATCGTACATGTTGCATAAATACTTGGCAGAGTTTTTATGATGGTCAAAAGCTAAAAAGTATTAGATAAGTAAAATGGAAAACTCTTGTGGAGTCATTTAAAATAGTTCACCATTGATCTGGCAAAATAGAGCTGCCTAAGGTCCTGATTGGAGTGCTGAGCAGGTTGTGAAATTTAGGTCCTAGTAGGCTCTATTATTGACCATTTTTCTGATCTCCCTGTAATATATATCCCTGCATGGAGGCCACAGCTGTTCTAACTTGCATGTTTTACAGTATATATTATTGTTTAACATGGCAACATGTATTCTGTTGCACTGGGATCAAAGACTATCTGGACATGCTAAATGGCTGTCTGCTGTAGATAAAGCTAAAAATGCCACTGATAACTGGATTTCAACCTTTGCCTTTTGGGTGCTGTTTTCTTTCAGTACATCATTATAAAGATGACACAGCTGGGAAGATGCTATTGAGGTATGGCATAGTGTTTGTATGTCAAAGTAGTCATAACAAATGTTGAGGCCAATTGCTGTACATTAGAGATTAGAGAAGAATTATACTCTTTTTGGTCCCGTGTGGGAAATTTAGTCTCTGCATTTATCCCAATCCGTGAATTAGTGAATTTAAGGTGTGAGTCTAGAGTGTGTCTACAGCACGGCTTTGAGGACAGGCGTGTTACTGGCATGGGCGGTCCAGGTGGGAGTTTGGATGTTGGATCTTGGTCTTTGTCCGGCGGAACAGACTTGATTAGTTCCCTTTTAATTAGAGTTCCTATGGTTCAGTAATGACTTCATACCAACCATTGCAAGCTGATCTGCCTTTGGCAGCTGCCCCGTAATGGGACCAAATCCCCCGGCAAGCAAGCAAGCGGGTGAGTGAACTGATGGAAGTGCCTGCTCGCCTGCCTGCCGGCCGGGGCATATTGAGTATGGGCCGAGCCTCCACTGCAGAGCTGGCGAGCAGTAATTAGTGGGCCGGGCTTGCTGGGCGAGGGTACCCGCGAGCTGCCATCCCGGCTTGATGAATACGCTGTGCATGAGGAGCCATTAAAGCCAGTGATACATAACAGGCTTGTCAATGCCTCTCTTCAGAGGCCCTCATATTGATTGGCTTTTTTTGAGGGAGTGCATGAGGCGAAGACGCTTGTCACTCGACCCTCCTCGAAGCCGAATATCTCTCTCTCTCTTTCCCTCTCTCTCTCTCTCTTTCCCTCTCTCTCTCTCTCTCTCACACACACACACACACACACACACTCTCTCTCTCTCTCGCTTTACCCCTTTCTCTGTACCTCTATTTAAGGATGGTTGTTCTCCCTCTAGTCTTTTTTTCTGCTATTGTACTTCCTCCGTCTCTCTTTCACATTCTTCCTGGCAATACTGTCACGGAAGAATATGCAGACATTGCAGATAGAAGAGATTGCAGAGTTTATGGGTGATAAGGTCACCCAACATCATACAGTACGATAAACTATTGTGAGATGGTGCCAAGATGTACATTACTGATGGACATTCGCCTCCAAATAAGATTTCTTTTCTTACAGAGCCATTCTCCGAGATAGAGCACGCCATGTTCTTGTCGGTTAATGGATTTGAAACTTCTGTGTCGAATGAAAACAGACAAAAGTACAATAAGAATAACAGGGCCAGAATGATGTCTAGAAGGATATAGCAGCAAATAGCAGTCTGTATTTGGATGAAGTCTTTTAAAAATGCCTGTATTTTTTTTTATTACTGATCATGTATGATGATAGCAGATTATTGCTTTAGGAGGGAGACTAGGAAAGCAATTACGAGCTGGTGAAGATGAGTGCAAGGAAATAGGCAAGACTAAAGTGCATGTCAGGACCATTCTAGGATATTGCCCTGGTGTCTCTGGCGGAGAATTCAGACCAGAAGGGTGTGTGAGCTTGTCATGCTAGCTTAACATGTTTGCTCTTGCTGCTGCATAATTAGTAAATTGTATTTTTTTTCTTTTTAATTAAAAAAAAATGTGCATTGAAATATTTATGTGGTCTGCCGACTGCTTCTCTAGAACTGCCACAAAATACCTACAGTACACCCAGTTTCTTCTTATGAATGCTAAAAAATGAAGTACTGTAAAGAAAAGAGAGTGCCTCCTTTTTCAATAGCAATCACTATAATTAGTACCCATGGGAATCACAAACCCCAGAAATAAATTTGCAAAGTCCATAATAATTCTGCATTTTCTGCACTCAAAAGAATTTGTTGTTAAAGGAAGGCTGTCAGGATTTCTTTGAAACCATGTTTTTGTGAAGTTTACCACATGGCTTGCAGTCTGAGATGTATCCTTGGGGATGTCCTAAACATCTCACTGGAGCTGAAACATTAGGCTCCTCACGGGCTCTCAAGTGCTGCTCAGTACATGTCCCTCTGACACATTAGCTCATTTGTATCGAAGCTCTCCCTCAAGTAATCTAGGCGCTATTAGACTGAAGGCTAACATACAGTAGGCACTGCTTTTATAACATGATCGTGCATCACTATTTTTTTTTTTTAAAGCAGAGGTGCCGGAATCAGAGGATATTTGTTGCCTGTCATTTCATTACAAAAAGACATTTAAAAAATCTGTACGTCTCCATCATCTTCACTAGTGCGAACTGAAGTCACAAGCACTCAGCAATCTGGAGTCTTTGTGAACAGGTGCTGTTTGATGGAGATAGCTGAATGGCCATCTGCTATGGGATGTTCCCAAGCATTCAAAATAAATAAATGAATTAGTCAATACATTCTGTGGTCTGATAGTTACAGGGCTTATTACAGTCATGTTTCAACTGCTGCTTTTTTTTATACAGATGTTGCTTTATAGATAATATAATTCTATTCTATACATCTATTATATACTTCCTGGATTTCAACATAATATATAAAATCTATTTTATACTTCCTGGATTTCAACATCCATACATCTCTCTATCTATCTCTATACATGTGCATAATATACATCTATCTCTCAATATATACATGTACACTGCATATAGACACACAACACAAAGAAGCGCATGAAAAGCGATGCGGTACATGATTTCTATAGTGTCATGATGCTAATCATACATTCTTTTCACTTCCCCGAGGTTGGTTATCCAGTGATGCTGCAAGGTCTGCTTATCTGTACAAATGATTCATCAGACTGTTATGATGGATTACACATTGATTCGGCTTGTCTCTGTAGCCTTCTCCGAATGGCTGTGGGCCCTGGTGTCGGGTCATGTGGGGCCGTGTCCGACTGTGAAAGTATTCTTTTTATTTCTGACAGAGCCATCCTCCTGCCAGTTACAATTGAAAGAATGGGGGAGCGTTTGACCTCTTTGACAGGCGATGACTAAAAGATTGTCTTGTGTTTACTGCCCTCTCCGCTCCTCCACAATGGGAGGAGCATGGGATGTGTTTAGGGAAACAGCTTGTTGTTGTTGTTGAAACATTTCACCCAGCACCCCCCCCCCCCAACACACACACACACACACACCAACCCCCAGTCCCCAGGGATCTGCAAGCATAAATGATTTTTTGACAGTGTCTCTTTACCCAAACAGAGCCACAGATAAAAGCCACTTTGTGTGTGAATGTGTGAATTCTTGATCAAAGGCCTGAATTCGGGAGATTTGATTGTGTTTTGTTGTGTGCGTTTGCTGTGTGTAGCTGATGACACAGATTACAATGTTAGCTTCTGAACTGTAAAGTGAACAGTTATGAGCTACTGAAATACGTAAGCAACTAATTCAGCTTTGTGTGTTGATGGAACAGAAAGTTGCAGTCCAAAACCAGCTGTGCTCAGACAGGCAGTAGGTTTGTCAGTTGTTTCTATGAGGTTGATGGAGGCGGATGGGGCCTCAACACATTTGTTTATAGTCGGCTCTCTCCTGCTGAAACTGTGTCGAAGCTTCTCTCAGAGTATTGCTACAAGCCATAGTAGCAGTGCAGCCTTCACATCTGGCCCTAAGGTTCACGTAAATACATTGGTCCCAAGCTTGCATGCATGTTTTGTTACAGCCACTAACAGTGGCGGTTCTACACTGAATTGCGCCCTGGGCAAAAGTAGCCTACCCCCCCCCTAAAATAAGGGATTGCTAAGTTTCTCTAAATAGGCATATTATTAGAATTTCTGTGATGGTTTGTATTGCCTATTATGATTTTATTGTGTTTTAAAAAGCATAGCAAGAAGGGGCCATTGAACTGGTCCACCGGAGGATGAGTCATCTCGTAGAAACTTAGCCCATGTGCCAGGGGAATTTAAATAACCCCCCTTGGCAAATGTAATATGTCGAGCAACCCTCCCCTGCTTAATTCACAGGTCCACAAATTTACCTTTTAGCCTACGATTCAAGAAACGTTGACACCTTCACGATATTTCAATGTCGGCAACTTCTGCATTCTGATCATACTGGCGGTGGCTAGGGTAACGTCAATTAGCCTACCCGTTACACCACTGAATACCTTAATCATTGTTGGATACCTTTGGATATCTTTTGCCCGTTTCTTCTCATCTTTTGTTTTTTTCCTAAATTGGTTACCTGATAGCTTTGGCCTTTTTCTCCATCGCTGTGTTTACTAATCAACAATCAACAGATTTCCCATCTGCAGTCACTCACGACCATAAGTCAAGACTAAACCAATTCACCTCCACATCATAATCGTTTTTATTAGGACTACCTATTTTTATTAGCAATTTCACATAATTAAATGAATAAAAAGATGCTACTTATTGGTCTGTGTTGATATTTTTTCTCTTTTTTCCTAAGTAATATTTTGAATTAAATGTGCGTTATTTGTTATAAAGTCAGGTGTCACTGACATAGTTTAGCCCACCTTCTTGTCCGCTTAAAGGCACTCTAAGCGATGCTGTTTCACGTCACTTCTTGTTGACGTTCGAAGTATTGTCAAACAAAACGGACGATAGCTCCAGAGAGGGTTCAAGCGTTATAGGTTAGCTTACTCCTCCCCCTCCCTCCCATAAGACTCATGAACCTTGTCGTTTATTGGCTGGAACACTGTTATGTTTCGTTTTCGTTTGTTATGCTAGGTTTGCCCACTGTGTTATGTTGCCGTTTGTGAAGCCTGGGCTGTCTACAGAGACCGCGTTTTTTTACAGTGTGTTCAGGGGACAGGCAGCTAGCAGATTGTGAGGAGATGTTTGCTGTATGTAACAACACATGTTTTAGTCCTAAAAACGTGTTACATCACTAAGAGCACCTTTAATTTGGAAGAGGAACTGTAGCCTATTCTGCGCCCCCAACCCCTCCCCTCATCCCCTCTCGGCTCGCTCAGCTTCTGTGCGGCTCCTTCAGCAGCAGGCAGGGGCGGCACAGGTAGCTTATCATAGAAAACCGCTTCGCGGCAACGATTTTTTTTCCCCCTCCAAGTTCGTGTGCCGCCCCCCACGTAATGCCGCCCTGGGCGGCTGCCCCGTTCGCCCATGCCTAAAACCGCCACTGGCCACTAAGATTAATTAGCCCTCATCTAACAGTTGCACGCGTAAAAGAAAGTTTAGCTGCAGAGGTGTAAGAGGCTATTAGCACTAGGCCAAAGGGGTGCACACAGGGCATTTGAATAAGGCAGTGGTGGCTCACACCTATGGGACCAATTTCTGAAAGAGTTAAAGCACAGCATTTGCTTGCTCCGCACGAGTGGCGTGTTCTGGCCCAGCCAAGGCCGGGCTGGGTAGGGACTGTGTGCCCGCAGCACAATGCTCTCAGTATCAATCATTCAACAGGGCGCTTTATACAAACTGAGTGACGGCACAGAGAGAGTTGGTGTGGTTTTTTTTTTTTTTCCGTTCCCTAGATTTGCTGTGCCACACTGCTGATTAGGCTGGCTTTTTCAGATGGGCCCTAAACGGTCACATTTGTGAAGAGCTTGTTTATAAATCCTGAGAGAGAGGTGTGTTTGGGTTTGTGGATCTAGATACTCTCAGTGGACAGTAGTTAGTCAGGTATAGACAGAGAGAATAAGTGAGATAGAAAGATCCATCCTGACTGAGTGAAGAAAGCTTTTATTGTGATGGGGTGAAGAACGATTCTATTTTGACAGAATAAAGAAAGCTGGAATGATGTGGAGAGAGACAGAGATGAAGCAGAAAAGTTCAACTTCAATTTCTAATGAATACCACAGAAAGACAGATGGAATCAGGTGACATGAAATACTCTGAGGTAGTAGGAGGTACAAACAAACCATTCAAAAAAGTCCTGATACTAATGTTTCTCATTTATTTGAGAAACTGTCTATGCCTAATGAAGGACCTGCACCAACATTCTAGGTCCTGGAGATAATTAAGCCAAATGTCTTTTAAAGTGTATTGACTGTAGATGTGCACATGCTGCCAAAATAGCTTTAATGCATCCTTGGATTTTAAAGGCCTCTAAGCATTTCTGTCAAGATGTCCATAAATTGGAGATTTGGTTGGCACAGGCATTGTACTTACCTAAGCCGAAGTATCTTCCCATAATTAAAGGCTGGGGATTGTTTTAAATCATCATTGGGAAGCCCATTTAAGCATCTCAGTGACTGAAAGCATCCGTCTCTGGAGTTGAGTGTGGAGAAATGTGCTGTTGGTCAGCCGGGAGACCATTGTAACCATAGCAACTGCCTCTAAACTCTGAGGAAACACGCTAGCATGTACTTATTAAAAATGTGCCAATATTCACACAGTGTACTCGAGTGCTTTAATTAGACTGTTTCAACACATTGCGCTAAATGGCTTCTAAAAGGCTGCATACAAGAGAGCAGACTAACCCACATTATTACTGCAGAGAAATGCATCCATTTATCTTCTTTCATGCCGGTTCAAAAAAAGAGAGAGAGGGCGAGAGAGGAAGAAACTTTCACTTGACCTATAAGACCATATATAAAGTGAGGCTGCATGTCCCACATTTGTTGTTGATGTATGTTTAGTTCATCTGTGTACAATATAAATGAAAGATGCAATTATTTTTATATCTTTTATTTCAGTAATAGAATGCATACCTTTTATTTCAGTAATAGATACTAGATACAGTTGAGATTTAACATTTTCTAATGTCAAGGTCCTTTCTGGGCTTCCAATGTCTGTCTGAATGAAGACCTAAACTGTCATTGCAAAACTCATTAAGCAGCTTTTCTCCACTGCCTTTCTGCCCTGCTGTCGCTCTGTGTGTCACTTGCCGTTTGGCTCTGGAACATTGCAAGTGTGCGGTAGAGCAGTGCCTAGTCATTTCCAAAGAAGTGGGTCTCTCCAATGATGATGGATTGCAGGCTAATGAAGGTGGACACAGCATTGGGGTTTCAGGGCAGCAAGCTTCACAGCGCCACACCAACTGAATGAAATCAATTGAACTCACTGTATGCTCATGTCCTTAGCAATGAAGTCAATCTCCTATCAAGGGCCAAGTGCAGGAGATAGCGCTTGTAAGCATTCTATGCATCCCAGCTCAAATTAGATTCACATTTTCATTTACTTCTGCTCCCACTGGACTCTCCAGACGTGTGTCTAGATGGCTTTCAGCGTGGGCTCACAAGGCAGCCCATGTCCAGATCAGGTGTGTCTAGATGGCTTTCAGCGTGGGCTCACAATGCAGTCCATGTTAAGATCAGGTGTGTCTAGAGTAGATGGCTTTCAGCATAGGCTCACAAGGCAGCCCATGTCTAGATCAGGTACAATGGCTGAAAGCTGCCCTTCCATCTCTTATCCTTGCTTGCTTTCTTGCTTGCTTGCTATAAATGATCAAGTCTCCCAGGTCTGACAGCTGGACAGCTGGTTTGAACCCCCCCCACACACACACACACACACAACCCCTTAGCTGCAGCATGTCAAATTGACAGTCCACCTGTTGTATCCTCCATCCTTGATTCTCTCTCAGTCTCACAACACACACACACACACAGACACACACACACACTCTCTCTCTCTCTCTCTCTCTCTCTCACACACACACACACACACAGAGGGAAGAGGAGAGGAAAGGAGAGAGAGACCTCATTAAGGTGTGCAGCCTTTCAGGGCCAATCAGCTGTTTGTGCTGATCACTCTGTGGGAGTGCTAACCAGGCAGGAAGGTTTGGAGTGTAGGGGGTAAAAGAAGGAAATGGAGGGGAGGATAGGGGCAGTCATGGGGGGAAGGGGAAAGACAGAGATGGAGAGATGTGAGAAAAAAAGGAGGCAAAGGGAGAGCTGGGATGGAAGAAAGGGAGAGCTCCTGGGTGCCAGAGTGTGCTAGGTGTAATCCAGGAGTTACAGTACAATATGGCTGTCCATGTAGAGCACTGCGTGTCAATAGCAGCACATCACGTTTACAGTGCTCGAACAGAGCCATGTCCAACTACCTCAAAAAGCACCCCCCCCCCCAGCTCTTTACAGAGTCCAGTAAAGGCAGCCAGTAGAGGCCATTTAACCCCCTAGGCCCCCTTTTTACAGAGCCTGAGAACAGCCAAAGGCTCACCTTAGCTCAGATACCTTGGACATTGGTCTCAAATCTCAAATCAGGATTTTGGACTGAAATTCTTTCTGGTCATAATTGTTTAAAGAGAAGAGTTACAGTGAACCTCCTCTGCTTGTGCCCTGGTCACTCACAGCAAGCTGTAATCCAAAAGAGGTAAAAGAAAAGACATGAAAATACTTAGGTATGTATTGATTTTCAGACAAATGCAATTTCTCTGTGGCGCTCTGCATCCGAGAGGAACATACCAAATGCCCCCGCACACCAAACTCAATCACACTGCTCTGCACAAAGACATGAGCACTTTAATTGAAGGCATTTATCCGTTGACTTTTACGGATAGGCCCTTCTAACCAGCTATTTATTTTTTTCTTGCATGCTGATCTCCATAAACAGGCAGCTTTCTGTATGGTACAGTATGTGTGTGTGTGTGACTTGAATGAATCATTCGTCTGTAGTTTACAAGCTGTATTTTTGGATGTTCTCTTGTGTCTCGCTATGAATGAGACTTTTATCCCACCAGTCCATTAAGTTTAGCGGCGGAACACAATGGCGGAGAAAAGCTTTGAAAGTTAGGCAGGCGGCCGCGCACAAAGGAGGATGGGGCTGGACACATATTAACCATGCCATAAAAGCCTGAAAATCCAATTAATTTCCTTTTGATATTTCTGTGAGATCTGGAGCTGATTAGAAGCCCTAATCCGTTCTGACCACCATATAAATCCACATGATCTAAACCGCAAACAGAGGGGTCTTATAATAGCCAAGCCGCAGTCTGGGGAAGAGGAACAGAGCAAGGAGGAAGAGAGGTGTGTGGAAGACATTTTTTCGCGGTGTCCAAAGAGTTTGGGCCACTCCCGCCTCCCGGTTACCTCATCAGTGTAACCTAAATAGCTGTATCCTCCCCTCATCTAATCTAAATTTTATGCTTAAATGCTTATCTTTGGCTTCAATGGCAGTGCTGTTCTCCTTCTCTGTGTGTGTGTGTGTGTGTGTGTGTCTCTCTCTGTGCTCTTAATTAGTGCTCTGGGGTCTTTCCGCTCCTCAGCGCCTCAGAAAGCCTCCGCAGTCTCCAGCTGTGCTCCAGCTCCTGGAGCCCCACGCTCCCACTCAGTGGCAAGCCAGGCTCCGCACACACACACATGCACGCACGCACGCACACACGCACGCACACACGCACGCACGGCAAATGCAGCCACACATGCTCACATGCACAGCTGTCGAGCTCCGCGCTGGCCTGGATGACATGTCAGCCGGGAATGTTTTCATCGAAAGCGTTGACACACCGTGCAAGCAATGGCATGACCTGTCCCAGCGGTGGCGCGAGAAGATGGTTAAATATGCAACAGCCAGCGCCCCAGACAGGTCCCCTGAGTGTGTGCGTGTACGTGTGCGTGTGTGTGTGTGTGTGTGTGTGTAGGTGGGGCACCTTGACTCTCTTTTCCCTGTGGACCTCTATGTTACTTCAGAATGAGAGCAGAGGCCTTCCTCCCGTCAGACACACACACACACACACACACACACACACTCACACCGACCCTGTGCCCAGCTGCCTTAGGCCAACCCCGTGTTCAGATCACTCATGGCAGCTCTGTTTGTGCAGAGGAGGCTCGTGTCAGTGGGGAATTAGCATGGGCAGGTCATGTGATGACATTAAACTTTCAACACTGCTTGACATTTTGATGGCATGGGGAATTTCACTAACCTAGACATCTACATGTACCCTAGTGGTACTGTAGCGCGTGCTGTTGCCAGGCAAGTACGTCTAGAAACGAACCATAGAGCCTCAGGAACCACTGATCCAGGTTTGGCCATAGTCAGTCTACACATTTTGACGTTATCGTCTTGCTTGTCAGGCTGGGATTTCACCACTTCATACTGCATCAATTCTAAGCCTCTAAATATAAATCTTTTGCGTCAAGTGGTGTTTCAGTAGGCCTACTATAATGGCCACTAAGCAGCTAGTATATGTACTGTATGTATGCTTGCCATTGTAGAGCTCCTATAGGCATCAAGCTTTTTTGCAATATTTGCCTGAAGAAAATATATAGTTATGTGAAGCCTTCACATAATGAATAACACATAGTGCTGTTTCTGCTTGGCATTCACTAACATTCAACATGGAAATCTCATGAGAGGCGACACAACATATGTGCACATGTTTAAAAATAGACAGCCTCTACCACATTAAAGTGCAGAGCCATATTTGAAGAGAGAATGGGTAGGGGTGGGGATGCAGGTTGTGAGAACAGGAATTGACGTGGTGAGGTAATGGGATTCTCAGTCCTCCGTGGCCAGCCTTCACCTCCACTTTTTGGCAGTGGCCTCCCAAGCGAGGGAGAGCTGACCGGGCCAGAGGCCGTAAGGTCGGCCCCACTGTTGTTTTTCTCAGCCCTGGATCTTTCAGCGTGCTGCTCCTCACCTGTCCCTGGGGTTATGTGTACGCCTTCTAGCCACGCATTACCTGGGGAGTCTACGGTCACAGGTAACACTAGCCAGGCTTTTTTTGGGGTGTGCACATGGTCCTGAGTGGATGACTGTCCTCTGGAGGATTCTCTGCCTCCATTGGTTTAGCCCTCTTGGAGTCGCTGATTTTGTTCGTCCTCTATTTTTTTTCAAGGCACAAGGATGTAAGCGATCTCATTGCAAACACTGCCAGAGGCTGGGTTTGGGTTCTCTACACAGCACTGCCTAGAAGTGAGGGAGAGAAAAACAAAATGTCTGTGCCTCTGTGCCACAACAGGACTGTGAGAAAGAGAATGTTAAAGAAAGACAGGAAATGACATTCTGTTAGGAAAAAGGCGACAGTTTTGTAAAACACGCTCCAGATTGATTTTTATAGTTGAGTCATATGTTGCTGGCATACCAAGACTTCTGCATGTACCTCTCTGAGCGGAATCTTTTGCAATATGAAGCAAAGATCTGAAACCATTGTGTAAATTTTTTATGTTTTTTTCCCCCCCTGTTTTTGTATGAACATGTCTTTTCCACATTGTTCAATTGGAATTATGTTTTGCCATCGTATTAGAGACCAAAATCTCACAATTGATTTGACGACAAAATTTTCAATTTCATGCCTCAGAACGTTGTTTGATGGTTTTGTGGGAGCCGTTCTTAGTTTACACTCACAGCTTTTGTGACAGTGACACAACTGGCAGCAGTTCTTGTGTGCGATAATAAAACATTCATCTGTGGGGATTGTTGGCCTTGTCTTGTAAAAAGCAGAGCTGTGCACTTATGTGGTTACACGCCGCCGTCTTCCCTGGTGTGCTTGAACAGAATGCATTTGTCTTCCTGCCTCTCTCACGGCAACCGAGTGTTCCATGAGCAGCCAGTCCTGGCGTGGAGGCTGGAGCTGCAGCAGCACGAGGGCTGGTTTGGAAGGCCCACAGGCTGACGGAGGAGGAAGGGAGACGGAGTGGACTTGTGTAATGCACCTTCCCTGGAGCCCGGCCAAGAGCTGTGGTGGGAGGCAGGGCAGCCGGCCCTGGATGCTGCATCCACACACACACACACACACACACACACACACACACACACACACACACAGCGCACAGACACCAGGAGTGCACCGTCATTGTTCCCAGCACTTCGAAGGCCTCTTTCATCTGCCCACTACTGATGGACATCCATCGCCCTGTTCTTCATTTCATTTCATATCAATGCCACTACCTTAAGTCTTGCACCAGTACATGGACGCAGACTTTGCTTGCTAATTGTCATTTACAGCACAGTGTGTGTGTGTGTGTGTGTGTGTTTGTGTGTGTCTGAGTGGGTGAGAGGGCTGTCTGCTCCTGGCATGATGGAGGGGGTTTATATAGAGTGAGTGAATATTAATAAAATAGCATAGCTTTGATAATTAACATTTATTATTACCTTCGGGCCTCCATTGTGTTTTCTTGGGTTGTTATCTATTACATAACCCCCTACACCCTGCTGCCGCTTTGGGCTTGCACAGCCCCTTTGATTACATTGCTGGGAAATATTCTAGTGACTGTGTGTGTGTGCGTCTATGTGTGTGCGCGTGTGTGTGTGTGTGTGTATTTCTTTGTTAGTTGTAGATGTCTTTGAGTGTGTGTTGAGTGTGTTACTGGTGGTGGTGGTGAGTGTACGTGCAAGTTGGCGTGCGTGCGTGTGTGTGCGTGTGTGTGTGTGTGTGTATGGTAGTTGCCATGTGGCAGCTCTGAGCGGTGAGTGGTAAGCTCTCCCCCGCACTCATCTGAATTACCTGTCCGTATCGATTAGAGCACGTCAGCCTGGATGGGGATCTTGGATTTTCTTGCCTTCAAATTTAAGATAAGCTCCCCTGCCTCGCTGTTTGTTCTGCCCCCTGTTGACCCAGCCGGTGAATGCGCGCTGTGTGAGACCTGGGCGAGGGGAGGGGGTCTGCGGTGGGTCTCCCAGCAGCACGGCACTCTAAACTCTCCCCCACACGCCCAGCTTCATGTCTCCAGAGCAACAGGCTGTCTCCTCCAAATCAAGTCCTTATCTGTCTCCTTGTCCTCCACCTCTGTCGACTGCTCTGATTGGTCCCTCCCCGCCATCGCCACCACCTCTGTCCTCAATTCATTCTCTCTCCTCTGCTTCTTCTCCTCGCCTCCACCAGTAGCCAGCATCAACAGCGTAACGGAGCTTTAGAGAGAAAGAGAGAGACTGTGGCAAGCAGAGTGCCATAATTGAGCATGTAAAATTGTCAAAAAAGGTCAGTCAGACTTGAAAATTGTCAAAAAAAAGAATAATCTAATTTGCCGTTTGTACAAAAAAGTAATCTTATTTTACACCCATCCCCTGCCCTCACTGAAAATGAGTTTGGAAAATAGTGACATTACATGCTCTGTTAACGCACAATTTTGCTGCAAGCTGTGAGTTTTTCCCCGGCTCTTCCCTCTCTTTCTCTCTTTTTCCCCTGTGCCTGACGACTAGTTTTCTTAATCTGTTTTTCAATTTGCTGGTGTGCCTTTAGAGTGGCATTAACCCCTCATTAGGAAACATGAGTCTGCATCTCTGAGCTCAGTGGACAGTGGGCGTTTGCAGCCGTCACTCATAGGGGTGCATCCCAGGTACGGCCGGGCCGCTGCTGGGGCTGGACTGGGGCCAGTGGCGTGACTGTGCCACTGGCCTGGCAGCTCCTAATGAGGAGAGGGCACGGCTGGCGCTGCCACTGCTCTCCACATGCCCCCACCCACTCATCAGGTTCTGCAGGACTGAGTCAGAGCCACAGATCCTTTCTGTCTCTTTCCGTCCCGACCTCTGGGGGGATGTTTGTCTGTATTCCTTTATTGTTATTGTTTCATTGAGGCCGTCTGCCTGTCGGCATTTTTTACAGCGGCGGCTCTCTGAAAAGAAAGTGTCCCTCCCTTTCCCGTTCGCTTGTTGAGAGATTTTCGTTAGTGAGCTTATCGCTTCCTAATCCAGGCCTAATCCCATAGTTTTCGCCGCCGCGCTGGAACCGGTCCCATGGGAGTCGGAGTGCAGCACAGCGACTCCTCCCCAGTTCACACGTCCGCCCATTCCGACCCTCCCTCCTCTCGGCTTCCAGCGAGGCTGGGAAACGGATGAAATAAAGCATCGTGATATATTAACGCCGAGGTCTGGGAGTTCACATCCACCCAGTTTGGGCTTCCTGGGTGACAAACCATCCCAAAGGAATGCGTGGAGATTCATGAGGTCTGAGAATAACAGCTCCTTAATTGGATTCATTTGGAGACGATCATCGTCCTCATTAACACCGTTTGTGCGCGCCAATGTCGACTCATTCTTTTGTTGCCTTTCACCGCCTCCTCTGCTTCCCCCCGGAAATGTACAATTATCTTTTGTAAATGAATTCCGGCCTCTGATGCTGCTCCGCAACATTAACACCAGCACTGGCCCCCCGACTCACAGTGATTGCCAAAGATACAAACACCCACCCCCCCCATACACACACACACACACACACACACACACACAAGCACACAGTGTGAAAACACTGACACCCTAGCACATGGTCAGCCCGGTTTATCTGCCTCTTACGTGCACGTATTTGTAGGTCAGAGGGAGGTTGAAAACATATGGCTCTTTTTATGTTTGTCTGCTTCTAATCCGGGTAAGCTATTATTTGTCATGCTCTCCAGTGCGCTGTAAGAATCCCAAGTTTGGGCGGGAAAGAGGATCAGGAGATCTGGAGAACAGAGTTGGAAACGGCTTGAACTGACATTATCTGATGACCAGAGACTCCACCTTTCACTCCACAGCCTTCCAGAGGTGACTCCGCTGGGCACCTTGTTGCCTCACACACACACACACACACACACACAAATCTAAACACACACACAAACACACCACCATCACCACCCTGAAGCTATCATTGATTCTGCTGTCTCGCCTCCAGGAGGCTCAAGTCCATCAGCCAATACCAGCTGTCCGTGAGCTAAGAGACACGACTCCCTCCTGGGATGCATCCATTAGCTATCCATGGAAACAGTTCATCAGCCATGCCCACCCCACCCCAACCCATCACACACACACACACACACACACACACACACACACACACACACTTGTTTATTTCAGTGCCAAACACCATCCCTCTATTGGCCCTCAGCAAAGACATGGAGGTCTCCCTCCCCAAGATGTGAAAGGCAAATCACATGGCATGTTAGTGCATCAATCTCCTGAAATGAGATATTGATTTGGACATTTAAAATACATTGTTCCAAAGGTTTGTTGCATGCCATAAATAATTATCTTTCGGGTGTGTTAGCTCCTGACACGTGGGCCATAATTTACTTACTGCGGTTGGGTATGGATCATATTGCCACGGGCGCCTAGGCTGTAAGTGAGCCGCAGTCTCACACCCCTGGCCCTCTCTTGGTCTCTGTCTTTGCCTGGCCACTGCCCTCCATGCTGCCACACAGCCATCGGATGCTACATGCTCAACACTCACATGAATTTCAGTAGATTTGATAGGCTCAGTGGTAAAGGGGGTCAGGAGGCAGTGGTAGTGGTGGTGGTGGTGGAAGGTTGGTACAGTGTTGTATCCAAAAGTATCCAAGCTCACTTGAGGAAATGGAGGATATTTCTGTGCTTAAACTTGGGAGAGAGAGAGAGAGAGAGAGGGAGGGAGGGAGTGAGAGAGAGGGAGGGAGAGAAAACTGGCTTAGCTAAGAGAAATGTGTAATCTCAGTCTAGACTTGCTGTTGTCACCCGTCAGAGGCCAGGCTCCCAGCCAATCATCACTCAAAAGCCAGGAGAAGCTCTGCATCCCCCCCTTCTCCATCCCCCCCCCCTCTAGCTCAGTGTGGGGGACATGCTAATGGAGAGCTACTGGATCATCCATTTTTGTCATTCAAATCCAATTATATCAATGAATGTTTCCCATAAGTCACAGGAGCCAAAGCATACATGCACAATGGAATAGCATTCTGTGTACAAACACACAATCGCATGACTAAGTGTCTCTCCGGAGGAAAGGAGGCAGAGTAATGACCTGCTGCTGTGTGCCATGGCTCCTGAGCAGAAGCTGGGGTGCTGCTGGAGGTGCTGCTCCATGGGCACATCTCTCTCTCTCTCTCTCTCTCTCTCTCTCTCTCTCTCTCTCTCTCT